>BQKZ01008389.1:5386-38557 GCA_036244855.1 Temnopleurus reevesii | reverse complement strand
TTGACGCAAGGTTGCTGCATGGGGCATGCTCTGACAACCTTTTCACTTTTAGGGGCATTTATGGCTTGTTGATTTTTGTTAAAGCCGTATTTCCATAATAAGAATCTAAATACTATTGAGTGTTTGACTTTATTATTCATCCATATATTTCTTTACAGTATTCTGTCCTTCAGTTCAAGATGTTTGTGATCTTCAGTGCAGAAATGGGCTGGCAACTGATAAAGTTGGTTGTGAGATATGTTTGTGCAGGTCAGAATGTGAGTATTTTCATTTGATAGCAATCAATTTTTTTTTACTATTGATGAAGGAGATGAGAAGTGGTCATCTCCTCTCGGTCTTACGAACTGCTGAATAGCTCATTCTTGGGCAAAAACATGGTTTAGAGAAGAAGGTGTTGAAAGTTTTGCACTTTCCTTAGCAGTGAATTTTATTCTTAAAATCATTGTAACTCACTAATCTTTGGCCGCTTGTGAGAGTATATTCTCTATTTTTGCGGCAAAGTTTCTGTATGTAACAAATCCAAAGAAAACTCAAATGATAAGCTCACAAACATCCATTCAATTATAGAAATGAACTAAACCACGCCACGGTCACTTATTCAACGGTTTGTAAGAACAAAGTTACTGTGCATGTGGTCAAACAGGAAGTACATGTATGATATTCGACGCTTATTCGCCGGTTTGTGAGACCGAATCTATTAATTTTCAGGTCAGCTTCAAAATATGGATGTGCGCGCATTGATGATGGGTTATGTCAACCTGCTTTACATAATGCCGAGTAATACATGCAAAACAAATGGAGGGGACTTATTCGCCGGTTCGTGTGACCAACAAGCCCTTCTCAAAATACAAAAAAGTGAATTTCTCTCTCAAGCGAAATTGAGTGATGAAATCTTAACACATGAAAGACTATGATATTTGCCATTGAAATATGCAATAAAATGAAAATCTATTTTTTGACCATTTATTAGCTATTCGCCGGTTCGTAAGACCAACAATGATCCATTTATTAATTCCAAGTCAATATGAGTGCTCTTTGCTCCAGAAAGATAGCTTGTGCATTGGGATTGAGGACAAAGTGTTATTTGATTCCATTGCTAGAATAAAAAATTCATTGTTTACGTAAAAACTGTTGCGTAAAACCTTTGTAGCAACACTGTCAGATTGAAGTATTGCTATTTAGACCCAAGAATCCCAATCGGAACAACCTACCAACAATTTAAAATTTCATAGCCCTTGAAAAAAATTACTGGTGTTTGGTTTTTGACAAACTTTCACAGTTTATTCTTATTTTTATAGAATATTTCAATATTTTAATACTTATGTCACTTGATCGCTTGCAAACATTTTAGAATTATTCATTGTTTGGTTTAAAACTTCTCAGATGAAGACTTATTATGATTTTTGAAAATTATAAAGAGATGTTTTATTAAAACTTTTTGACACTTTTTTTCAGCTGCTGACCATTGTTCAGAAGTGACCAGTGAGACCTGTCCACTCACGTGCCCTTTTGGACTGGCAACCAATGGATCAGGATGTGATATATGCAGGTGTAAGGTGCCTTGTAAGTCATTGCCATTTCAGAGAATGAATAAATGTCACTCTCTAGGAACTTAGATGCGTTTTGTTATACTTTCAAAATTGCATTATATGATTTTATGATTCTGTTATATTTATGATATATCATTCTGATTGTGATTGTTGTACTGTATTACCCAATTTATATTTCAGTGTACATTAATTTTAGCGAATTCACTGAATTTCAGACATATTTACTTGTTAGCAGATTGTTACTTTCACTTTTTGAAAGATTATTGTACACAAATCTATTGGACTTCTAATGAGTGAAAACTAGCAAAAAATAAAACCCCAGCGACAATATTAGCTTTTACAGAATGTTGATAAATCTAGAAATATAATTTAGGGTGCAACTTTTAACCCATGTGGGGGGGGGGGGGAGCTTTTTACGCCCCTCTCAACATTTTTTTGCAAGAAGTCTGAAATGTGAGAAGTATGAAACGCAAAAAGCTTGCAGCGTGATTTTTGTGATTTTTCTGTTTCAAGTATTGCGCAACTTTTGAAACCAAATCAGGTATGCGGTTTGAGCGCTACATGCATTAAAAAATATTCATCAAGCCTGTGATGGTTTAAAAACGTGATATCATGTACAAAGTCGGTGTAAATTGTGTATTCAGTAAAAATTAACAAACCCTTGTCTATTTTGCCATCCACTGGTGGAAATGATTAAAGACCATACTTTATATGGCTCTTATTATGTTTATAACAATTTGCATTGAAAAAAAAACAATAAAAATAATGAGGTTTGAATTAATTAAAAACAAGGAAATACGTAAGAAATTAATAAAAAACATTAGAATACATCAGAAATTAATTTTGCTACCATTTCCTTGTCAATATATTAAGAACATTAATATAAATGTCCACAGAGAGGATGAGGAAGTTTGGAGCTTTATTCAATGATTTATTAATATTTATTATTGTTATTGTTTTTAATGCATAAATTAGCATAATTAGAAAAGTGAGTGGAATTTTGAAAAAAATGACTACATATTCTTGCAGTTTATGTCACAGGCTATCATCATTCCAATTTCCGGCGCGATCGCGTGATCAACGGCAGACACCAGAAGAGGGGCCAAATAAGACCCCCCCCCCCCTCAATGGACTGAAGTGATTGAAATATCCCAATGGGATTAGGATTTAGCTTGTAATTCATCCTTGTTTTATGATCCGAAATAAACATCACACAAAGTCTGGATAGTGAAACAGTAAAGACCTCTCCACAATAGTCATCACAACTTTTCCTATTCACATAAGTATCTGAAATTTGTATATATTTCTGTTGCTTAATAGACTGTGTAGGTATTCATATTCATGAAATTCCTCTATCCCCCTCTTTTTACTTCTTTTTGTCTTTTTACCATTTAATTTGGTAACTGTATGTATTTCATTTTTGTATCACATACATGCTTTCATTGTGTGATTTTTTCCCAAGTCTATATTGTATTCTTCCATAACAAATGAATATCCTTGGAACGTTTAACAATAACAACAGTTACAAATTATCCGCATATTTTTGTTGCATGTAATATAAACATGCCTCTCAGTGCTGTTATGAAATTATGATAATAGCAATGAATACCGCATTTGCAATGCTCTATCGATCAAGTGTAGCCAGTGTTTGACAAAAAGAGGACTAAAAGAAGAGTAATTATTATTTCACAAACATTGGTTACATATCATATTATAAACAAATATGAACAATCTGATGATATTATTATAATGACTTTTAGCTTTATACAGCCCCCTTGGGTGGAATAGAATGATTACAAGTCCATCCCAAAATGAATCATCTCATAAATAAAATCACCTTTCCGGAAAATGTTGCGCTTTGGGAGGGGGGGGGGTGTCATCAGCTAAATTTTGGCTCCCCTTAACAATCTTGATGCCCCCATAGTCACCTTCCATGGTGCATGATGTTAGTATGCCAAAGTGAGGATTAGGCATACTAGAACTTCTAGGGCCCTCAGGTTTTGTTTAAAATTTTGTTTTCAAATTTTAGAAACCTTAAACAGTTAATCCACACCAAAAATAACTTGGTTTAATTAACAGCCAACAAATTATACAAACATATCAAAACAATAAATAGCAAAGTTACAACAAAATTTAGATAAGAGCAAAAGATCACTAAAAATCATTCAAACAGACTTTATATTCATAGCAAATTGGCAACTTTTCATCAAATGACATGACATGGTGATGATATTTTTCACTTCGCTCCAGTTGGCAGATTAGTCACCATTGCTTTGAAACGCTTGTCCTTTTCTTTTCATTTTCTAAAGCAAATCACTATTTATAAGGAATTCACACAGCTAAATCTATCAACAATTACGATCAATCAACTATGTATCAACAATGTATGGCCTCACAAATTGAGATTGGTTAAATTTGATATGATGAATAATGAATTATAAGAAGATTTATTCATATAATGTATTGCGCTGATTAAGAGAATGTAAACATTTATCATGTTGTCTTCTAATAATCTAGTCTGTTTGTTATTACGTGTCTTATTTCAATATGATCTTTTGTAATTGTGAAAAGTGAAAAGAATTATTCAACAGAATTGTTAATAGTAATTTTGCTGACATGAAAGCATAATAACAATACAAAAATAATAATTGAATAATTCTTGCCTTATCCCAACATGGATAAATTATTCAATTATTTATCAACCCAACACAAAAATCATTTAACAAAAATAATACTTCTGATTGAATATAGTGTTAATTTAAATCATATTTCTCCCTAGAAATTTGTTTTCCTTTATTTATAGATAATATTTTAGACATTTGATTCATAAATATATATGCATTACATGAATTCATCTACTAAAAAGGAATTTTCTGCTTCAAAAGGCAAACAAAAACAGACCATAAAAGCGGTAAGATATAGTACGCTTCATATAGAGAACTGACAAACATTTGTCATCATCACGTCAAGTCATGTGACACAAATTTGCTAATTTGTGAAAATATAACTGTTTGAATAATTTTTTTAACTACTTCCAAAAGCTAACCACTTTCGTATTTAATATTTGATTTCGTTCAAACTTTTTTTTATCCGTTTGTGTATTTTTTTGCTTTCAATCATAGCAAGATTTTTCTAGCCTGTGGAGTCATCCTTTTATTCACTATACTTTTTTTAAATGTGCTCCAACTTATAGTGATTTTTTCCCAAAAAATTGTTTTAGAAGTAAAAAAGAAATCCTTAAAAAATATATGATTTGCTATATTAATATTTAATACTGCACCTTTAGTTTCATTCATAAAGAAATGAGATTTCGCCATGTACGGTCCTTGTTTAGATGACTACTTTTTAATTATATTTACAGCTACTATCATTGCAGCCAACATAGCATTGACTACAGGAGTGGATGATAGCATCCCCATCGCAAACAGATCCCTACAATGGATTCCAGCAATAAAATGCCCTACCTTGGATGCCTGTAGGCTGTCATGTAATTGGGGATACTCAACTAACTCTGATGGCTGCACCCTCTGCCGATGTGCCAAGGATGGTAAATGTCTAGGAGTAGGGATACCAATTGAAATCTTACTTTTTGCATTTTATGATAGTAAATGGAAACTTATCTTCATTCAGAACAACAATATAATAATAATAATAATTATAATAATATATAGCATTTAAACACGCCATCTCTCTAGTCACCTATTCAGAGGTGCGAGACAAATTATCTAATATTATTACCCGGCCATAGCATAGCTGCCAAGTAGGCGCTTCTGCATTTAGAAGAATAAATTCCTGCCGGTACCCATTCACCTCACCTGGGTTGAGTGTGCCCTGGGAGAGATTCGAACCACCGACCCTCTAGTTATACCATTGTGCATCCACTTGTGTTTCAAACGCTAAGCATGCTGGGATATCCTTGCACATGATTTAAGTTGCTTTGATTTATTCGTCAGTAGCAATTATTAACATACATGACTGGATAACCCATGAAAGCTGACAAGGCCTATATCCAATGGGTCCACAAAACTGTCTATAAAAACCACCCAAGGGAGACAGCAAAAGGGATTTTTAAGAGCAAGTGGTCTTGACAGATGTATCTATATAGATGTAAATACCAAATTTTGAAGCAATAGAGAAAAGTAAGGAATATCATTTAGCCTAATTCAAGCATGTGTCTAAGGATTCGTTAATGAAATATCAAGGGACAAAACTGTAATTAATTTAATGTAAAATTGTATTTTACATTCTTTCTGTAAAAGCTGAGGCTCAGCTGGCCAATGATAAGGCCAAAAAGAAAATTGGTTTGATGCCCAATAATTACTTATTAAATAAACTGTGTGATCTGTGGGTAAAAAAATTGTGCAGAAAACCAATTTGAGTATGGAGTAAAATGCCTTTAAACATCTGAAAATGATTTTTCAGGTTTTATTACATATTTAAGAAATTATTTGACTGAAAATGAATTTTTAGTTCATATTTTTCATGTTTTTCCATAATTTTACTGTGATTTTTTTTTTTTTTTTTTAAAAAATAAATCAGATTTGGCTTTTTAGAATATTTTTTAACTACTCTATAGCCTTTATTGGAAGCAGACAGAATGCTGACTGATATCTATTATATCTGGACCATCTGCTTTTGTTTGCATTTATAATTCCTGACTGCTTGTAAATATGCTTTCAGTTTTGAAATACCCGAAGAGACTGGCAAATGTGTAATATTAGAAAGAACTTGTCCAATTTATTGTGGAGATAAATGCTGACGGTTTCTATTAAAGTAGTAAAACTATGGCTTAATGTTACAGCCTGTATTTCAATAACCAGAATTCAGTTTAACGGTAAATATTGTTTTTCCTTAAGCTAGAATTCTCAATCTTTTGAATGATATATCTTTGATAAAAAAATGAGTGTAAATCTCATCAAAATATTAAAATTATGCAAATGGAATTTTATGTCAAAAGTTTTTTTCCACAAAAAGTTTCTCTGTTCTTTTTTTTTCTTTTCTTTCATATTTGTAGAGTCCTTGTACTTACAGACGTTCAATTCCAGCCAGTGTCCAATTATGGACCTGTGTCCCTATGGCCTAGCAACCAATGACATCGGATGTCCGTTCTGTAAATGCAGACAGCCTGGTAAGTGAAAGTGATAAAATCGATTAAAAATTAATTTTAACTCTATTGTACACATTGCGCCTGATAGACTTACTATGAATATTTGTTTTTACTTTAATTGTGTCATATATGTTATGGGGCCCTTGATTTATAAAGAATGTACAAATACTATGACTTTTCTGAAGATAGTTTTTCTGTATTGTGTATTTAAAGTATGTTAATACAATAATTTTGGCATTTTCAATACTATTAAAATTTAAAAATTTTAAATTTTAGTTGTTAAGAAAAGTGTGCAAATCTCAATTGAGTACCAAAGATAGCAAACTTAGGAGAATCGTTATTTTAAACACAAGAAATGCTACAAAGTCATTTAGTGCAAAAGTCAGATAAAAATTTGAATAACATATCAGGTACAGTATTAATGTTTACACTACCCATTAGTATTATTAATTTCAAAATTAATTATCTTTGTCAGGTGTGTACCTTGATTGGTTCGTAGATTTTACAAAGATCATGTAACCAACAAAACTAGTTTTTCTGGTAGTGAATTTCCCATGCCGCTTAATTCACATTACGAAAGAGGATGTGAAACTGATCTATAATTCTATGTGGCAATCGATATGAGCATCTAAGATAAAACTAGTTCTCAGGATAAGGCGCTATGTATTAATACCCTGGCGACGAATTCCGCGCTCCTCCCGCATCCGGTCTTTTCATGCGGGAAGTCCACAAAGCGTCAATTTGACAACATCCTTTTCCCGCATACAGGAAGTCTTCACAAAAGATGGACGCGGACTTTAACTTGTCTTATTGTCTTATTGAATGAAAATTGCTTGCGGGAATTTTGCATAATGGGATGCATCCGTGCTCTCTCTATGCGTGCCCACCGGGCTGTGACGACCCATTCATGCACGCAGAAAGGGTGCAAGGAGAATAGACGTATGCGTGCATATGAGGCTAGTCTGCGATCTTCTGTGCACTATAGAAAATACAACATGCCTAAAATTAGAATTAATTAATCTCGTACAGCAAACTGAATAGTAATTTACAGCTGAAGTTTTATTGGTGGTCTGATATAAGTGGAAAATGGTAAAGAATTGCTGTAATTTCTATAATGGATCTAACACTTCACCAGAGGTAAGCTTTGTCAGAGTTATCAATTATTATATCCCTTACACTAAGATCGTTGCATTGACAGTGTACAGGCGAGAAAAATGAATAGATTTGCTAATAAAGCCGTTTGCCATAGAATAGTACCATGGAATAGTACTTTTTCCGTGCGCATGCGTCACAGTCGGCTAAAAGAGATCTGCCCGCGCGCGAGAGAGACACTGCTTCCCAGCTACACGGCACGGGAAACTTCTGGCGGGCTTCTTTTGCATGATGTGCTCAACGAGAAGACAAGCCAGAGACTAGAAAAACAATTTATCAGATTATCAAATTATCATTAAGACAAGGTAAGATTATTTAATCTGCTGCTGTAGACTAACTTTATTGTTGTTGTTGTTGTTGTTGTTGTTGTTGTAAGAAGGGATATAAAATTAATATAAAATGACTTGATTCTCGGTACTGTTGGCTAAAACTATTCGCACTGCCTGCACTCAGAGACCTGCCCGCGCGCGAGAGAGACAGTGCTTCCCAGCTACACGGCACGGGGAACTTCTGGCGGGCTTCGTTTGCATGATGTGCTCGACGAGAAGACGAGCCAGAGACTAAAAAAACAATTTATCAGATTATCAAATCATCATTAAGACAAGGTAAGATTATTTAATCTGCTGCAATAGACTACTTTATTGTTAATGTTATTGTTGAAAGAAGGGATATAAAAGTAATATACAATGACTTGATTCTCGGTACTGGCTAAAACTATTCGCACTCATGAGCATCCGGATAGTATCATCCTCCCGGCCCTCGGGAGTATGGTACTATCTGGATGGTCATTCGTGCGAATAGTTTTAACCAGAACCTCGAGAGTCATTGTATATTTCTATATCATTACCCCATGCATATGGAAAAGCAAATCGTTCTCTTGCAAGGATTCCTTATGGGGACAATTTTCAGTTCTTAAGCTCATATGAGAGCTATTTATTTGTTTTCATTGATTCTATTTTCTCACATATCTTGTTTTCTTTCTATGCTTTATTCAGCTCCATGCCCTGCTAATCCGCCAATTTTCTGCCGTGTTCCATGTCGTAATGGATTTGCTTCAGATAGCTTTGGATGTCCCAAACTTGCTGCATGTGATTGCATCAGACCAGGTAAGAAAATAAGCTTGTTCAGGGATATTGACCAAAGCTATTTTGCAGGATCCAGTAGTTCAAGTTCAAGTTCAAGTTTATTTTTCACGAATCACAAATCATAGTATAACACATGTAAAGAAACGAAACAAAACACTACAATGCAAAATGGAAGCTATAAAGAAATACAAATATATTTAGTATAGGTATGTAAATAAAAAAAGATAAAAAAGGTATTTGACATCATATCTTTCTTCTTTTTATACAAAACTGTTCATTTCATAAAAAATTAAGTGATAAGTGGAGGGTGTCCATTTCGTAGATCTGCGTGTTCCTCTATCACATACTTACCAACCTAAATCCATTGTTTTGTTTATTTCACTTAAAGGTATGAAAATCTGCATATTTTAATATTTGTATGAAAACCAACAAGTAGTCGAGTATGGCATTCTTTATTTTTCGCTGAATTAATGTTCATGTATATTATGAAAGAATTTCATAATCTACATTGTGCTTCCATATAATTTGCCAACCAAAGTCTTATGGGATGTTGCTCAAAATTAACTGCAAATCAACTGCAACTTTGCAAATTGTAACGCGCATTTTCATTCACGCGTGGTGGGCGCATTTAACAGAGCGCGCATGAAACAATGATTTTGATTGGCGTATTCCGATCAACTGCAACTTGCGATCAATTGCAACTTTTGAACAACACCCCCTAAGTCTTCTTTACCAATCATTGGGAGGTATTGATATCTTTGGACACCTATAGTTATTCATAATACAATACCACCATTACACATCCACCTGTCTCCAAAGCCGGACACCCTTTTTTTCAATGAAGAAATAAAATGCACTGGAATTAATGGTGTTTCTGCTATGTCTTTGTGCGTTACAGTAAAAACTCATCAGCACCCTTTTTTGTAAGAACCACGAAATTTCATTCCCAATGGATAAAGGAAATATTTCCTTGGAGATTGGTGCATTTCATATCGCTTTTTTGTTTGTATATATTTACTGATTTCTTTTTATTTTCATATCCCCATGTGAACCATAAAATGATTGGACTGAGAAGTTTGAATTCTGGTATTGGGGTGGCATGTATGAATTGACCTCTGTCCCTACACCAACATTAGAATATCAAAACATATTCAATATTTTTTTGCCATGAATTCACATCTTGCATATTTCTTCGTTTGAGCAGAGTGTAGATTATGTTGTTTATAAATACAATCTGGATATACTATTCACTTAAATGTAGAAACTACTCCATTTACCATCACTTTGTATGGATCAGCAGTCCATTCCTTGGATGTGTAATCCCTTTGTTAATGGAGAGACTGATAAGGACTGTATCACCATTCATAATGGTTTTTAAAAAGTAGGACTTATGCAATATTTTTCATTGTGACGATGGGATGTCATTTTGCTTTGGACAACCCTGTATTAATGAAGAAACCAGAAAGGAGTTATACACTGTATTGTACTGACCAAGGAATGTTGCTACAAAGTGGCAATTGATATGCAAGTTGCATATGATTTGAATACGCCAATCAAATCCTTTCGTTCACATGCATCTTGATAAAAGAGCAGACTGTGTGCAAATGGAAATGTGTGTTTCAATTTGCAACTGATATAAAGTTAATTTGTAATTAATTGCAAATTTGTAGCAACACCCCCAAAGGTCAATTTGCAAAATGTCTCTGAATTTTGGCTACTTTTTTTTTATAATTGCTTTAATGAAGGAGCAAGCTCAAGGGTTGATACATCAATGCTCTACATTATATTCTGAATTCTTATATCTGTTATCATCCTAATCCCATCTTTGCAGCAAATGACCCACTTTGTCATCCAGAGGTCTTACAGAATTGTAGAAGAGAATGTTTCCATGGCTACGCAACAGACAGCAATGGGTGTGAAATATGCAAATGCCGGATGCCTTGTAAGTTGGCTTATTTTTTTATCCAACAAAAAATGAAGTGCCCCTTCAAAAAGCTTACAAGATTTATAGACAGAAGGGCATCCAGTAACAAAATTTGAATATTCCTTTATACATTTTTTGTTATTTCCTAAAAATTAGATTTTTTTTGCAAATTAGCTTTATGTAACTATTCATAAAAGTTGATTCATGATGTACCTTAATTTTGAATGAGATTGATTTTTTTATGTAGTAGGTATTATGAATTTTCCTTCATAATATTTGAACTGACTTTGAGAAAAGGGCATAAAACTTGGACCGTATGTATAAAATGATAGTAATCTTATCCAAATGGTTAGCATTTATTCACACGCATTGATGTAATGATCATTTTCACTCTTGAATACAATAATATGATTTTTTTCCTTTTATCCCAGTCACATTAGGAGCTTTCTTGTCTATATCTGCGCCTGTATTCAACGTCTATTGGCAAGAGATGGGCATGCATCATGTACCATTCACAGAAACCTTGCTGGTTCCTGCTACAGCTTGCCCTCTGGTAGATGGTAGGACTTGCCATGAAGATTGCCCCAGTGGGCTAGCAACAGACATGAGAGGTTGCCCCATCTGTAGGTGCAAAACACAACCTGGTAGGTATTACTTTGGTTATCATATTTGACATGAATATTGCCGCAATTGGCAAGCTAGGGATATTCAATCATGTACCACTGAAAGTAACCCTACTGGTCTCAGCTACAGTCTGCCCTCTGGGAAACAGTAGAACTTGCCATTAATCTTGCCCCAATGGGGTAGCAACAGACATGAGACATTTCCCCATCTGTAGGTCGTGCTGTTTCACCAAGATAATAAAGACTTTAAGAACGACTTTAAGATCGACTGGTATCCCTTCTTGCGCGTAATGGTTCACACTATTGCGCGCATTCAGTGCAAGAACTGATACCAGTCAAACTTAAAGTCGTTCTTAAAGTCTTTCTTATCTTGGTGAAACACTGCCCTGGGCCCTTTTTCTTAACGTTGTGCAAATTGTCACTGTTCCTGCCAACTCAGGTTGTGCATAGAAGTCATGCATAAGTCATAGATCCAAAACACAAACTGGTAGTTTACTACATTGTTGATAGAAATGACCATGAACGTTGCCCCAATGGANGATGTCATTTTGCTTTGGACAACCCTGTATTAATGAAGAAACCAGAAAGGAGTTATACACTGTATTGTACTGACCAAGGAATGTTGCTACAAAGTGGCAATTGATATGCAAGTTGCATATGATTTGAATACGCCAATCAAATCCTTTCGTTCACATGCATCTTGATAAAAGAGCAGACTGTGTGCAAATGGAAATGTGTGTTTCAATTTGCAACTGATATAAAGTTAATTTGTAATTAATTGCAAATTTGTAGCAACACCCCCAAAGGTCAATTTGCAAAATGTCTCTGAATTTTGGCTACTTTTTTTTTATAATTGCTTTAATGAAGGAGCAAGCTCAAGGGTTGATACATCAATGTTCTACATTATATTCTGAATTCTTATATCTGTTATCATCCTAATCCCATCTTTGCAGCAAATGACCCACTTTGTCATCCAGAGGTCTTACAGAATTGTAGAAGAGAATGTTTCCATGGCTACGCAACAGACAGCAATGGGTGTGAAATATGCAAATGCCGGATGCCTTGTAAGTTGGCTTATTTTTTTATCCAACAAAAAATGAAGTGCCCCTTCAAAAAGCTTACAAGATTTATAGACAGAAGGGCATCCAGTAACAAAATTTGAATATTCCTTTATACATTTTTTGTTATTTCCTAAAAATTAGATTTTTTTTGCAAATTAGCTTTATGTAACTATTCATAAAAGTTGATTCATGATGTACCTTAATTTTGAATGAGATTGATTTTTTTATGTAGTAGGTATTATGAATTTTCCTTCATAATATTTGAACTGACTTTGAGAAAAGGGCATAAAACTTGGACCGTATGTATAAAATGATAGTAATCTTATCCAAATGGTTAGCATTTATTCACACGCATTGATGTAATGATCATTTTCACTCTTGAATACAATAATATGATTTTTTTCCTTTTATCCCAGTCACATTAGGAGCTTTCTTGTCTATATCTGCGCCTGTATTCAACGTCTATTGGCAAGAGATGGGCATGCATCATGTACCATTCACAGAAACCTTGCTGGTTCCTGCTACAGCTTGCCCTCTGGTAGATGGTAGGACTTGCCATGAAGATTGCCCCAGTGGGCTAGCAACAGACATGAGAGGTTGCCCCATCTGTAGGTGCAAAACACAACCTGGTAGGTATTACTTTGGTTATCATATTTGACATGAATATTGCCGCAATTGGCAAGCTAGGGGTATTCAATCATGTACCACTGAAAGTAACCCTACTGGTCCCAGCTACGGTCTGCCCTCTGGGAAACAGTAGAACTTGCCATTAATCTTGCCCCAATGGGGTAGCAACAGACATGAGACATTTCCCCATCTGTAGGTCGTGTTGTTTCACCAAGATAATAAAGACTTTAAGAACGACTTTAAGATCGACTGGTATCCCTTCTTGCGCGTAATGGTTCACACTATTGCGCGCATTCAGTGCAAGAACTGATACCAGTCAAACTTAAAGTCGTTCTTAAAGTCTTTCTTATCTTGGTGAAACACCGCCCTGGGCCCTTTTTCTTAAAGTTGTGCATATTGTCACTGTTCCTATACCAACTCAAGTCGTGCATAGAAGTCATGCATAAGTCATAGATCCAAAACACAAACTGGTAGTTTACTACATTGTTGATAGAAATGACCATGAACGTTGCCCCAATGGACTAGGAACAGGCATGAGTCATTTCCCTGTATCTAGGTGCAAAATATTACCAGGTTGGTGCCAAATTGGTGTTGCTAAAGTGGGCGAGCAAGAGACTGGGAAATTCATTTGTAAGTGTAGGATATAACAATGACAATGAACTTTATTTCAGAAAGGTTTTATAAATAGGGGGTCAAATGTATGCATCTTGAACAAGTTAGGATGGGCTATGGATATTTTACTCTCAATGAAATCAAGTAATTTGCATGCTCACTTTGTCCATTTGGTCTTCTTTCCAGAGCTCTGCCCCAGGATAGATCCAATAATTTGCCCGAAGGTGAGCAGTTGTCCATATGGGCTAGCAACTGGACCAACTGGTTGTGAAATCTGCATATGCAAACAAGCAGGTGATGTATTTTCCATAGGTTTTTTTCATGTCCAGCCCCATGTTTTGTAACTTCACTACCGATATATGAAGTACCAAATCAGATGTAAGAGTAGAAATCAGAATTCAGTAAAAATTGGAATTTAAAAAATTACTAAGTGCCCCTTAGATTAAGATTTTATACACCATAGTTTTATAAATCTGATAAAGAAAAAGATGGAGAAAAGGAAGGCAATGATAATTATGATGATGATGATGAGGGTTGTGAAGATTATTAGGAATAATGGAAAGAAGAAGTAGTCGAGAAGTTCATACCATATGTCATTACATTTGACCAAATTCTGTCAATATGTATGAATCTCACTGTTTGGTGATATTATTGAAATACTCAGAACTTTCTTATTTGTTGTCTGATATACTTAAACTCTTGATCTGTTAATCTGACCTTTCTTCTTATCAAAGCAAACATTTTCAGACCAACGACGAGTGTTTTGCAAAATACTTCTGTCTCCTTGGATAAATTTTCCTTATAGACAGGCACTAAAATTGGCATTTCTTTTATATGAAATGGTCATAATTTTTCGCCTAATTTAAAATTAGCCAAAAAAATATTTTCTCACAACCATTTGTTTATTTCCACATTCTTATCTTAAGAATGTCATCAACTGGCATCAACAATGTTCATTTACATAGATTTTTCTGAGTTTGTGCGGTTGATGTGAAAGTGTAAGTATTCAATATTTTGAATGTCATACATTTTATTTATTTCCTCAGTGTCTTGCGAGCCGATTAATCATCTAACCTGCTCCACATCTTGTCCACATGGCCACGCTGTGGATGAAAACGGATGTGAAATTTGTGAACAATGTCAAGAACCTGGTAAATTTCATATGAATATCTAAATTATATGAACATGTGTGATTTTAAAGGTTAATGGGAACTGGTTGTTTGAATGATTTTAGATATGGAAAGATCTTCTGCTATGATAAATAAATCCTGAAAAAATACAATGTATCTCCCTAAATTTAAATGTGTCATCTGATTAATAGATTGAGTGACAGAACTTTGTGAGGGAAAAATCAATGTTTTTCAGATAGGCAAATTGGAAATATCTGCTATTTCTTCCTCTCTTCAAAGATTTGGAAAAAAATGTAATTGATGATTGTAACATTAGCAAGAAATAATGTGAAAAAGTTAGAACAAAACTTGGCAATGTGAGTTTATAAGTAGCAAGCTTAACATTTGTTATTTTGTCTTACAATTTATATTTTTTTTCGTTTATATCCATGCAAGTTTTTGTTAAATTGTAATTGTTATGGTTTGAGTGAAAAATAAAAAATATCTGAATCTGAAATCTGAATTGAAATTGTATTAGTTCGAAAGTTGTATTTAAAAATATTGATTCCTAAACAATGGCAATTTGCGACAAGTGACTAATCTTCATGCCTATAACACAGAATTCCCATTCTGAAATAAAAAAAATAGTTCTTGAATGTGCAATATAAAACAATTCGTGAACATGATACTATTCTATCCAATCCCAGCAGGTGCCATACATGTACTTATATTTCTTACCTATTACTATGTTAACATAGTGGATGTGCTATGTAGACGATATTCCTATTATCATTCATTTTTTTGTAGCTGGAAATTGCTCTTCAGTGACTTTCAGGAGCTGCAAGAAGCATTGTTTATATGGCTATTCTGTGGATGAAGACGGTTGCTTTATTTGCAGCTGCAGACAACCAGGTATGTTTACTCCTTAGTCCTTTGATACTGAGCTGCGTAAGCCTGTCATTTGATTGTTTTTACCCATTCAGGAAAGCATTTATTTCACCACAAATTCAATCAATATTCCTTCTCTAAATTTTCAACACTAGAATTTTAAATTCTCTTTTCAGAACGTTTCAAATAATTTCCAAATGATGTCTGCACTGCCAATTTAACAATCTTTGACCATTTTAGTGATTGTTTTCAGTCAAAAAGTTCTGTGTGTCCAGTGACAAAATTGGTGACAGATTAATAATGGTTAGATTTAGTAGGGGATTTTCGTCTCTTTCTGCTCATGCATCTGGTATATTTTTAGAGCATTACATCAAAATTTATTGAACAAAAAGACAATACTTGTTCCATCGTCCTGAATATGGGTAAAACAAGTTTTGATATTGAGATTGTGATCAGATTCATATCCTGCTCCCAAAACTTACGTGGAAATTGATTTAACACTTATCACAGCTTATGAAGTGATCAAAGTAATCCCAATCAGAACAAAAGGCTATTTAAATCTGGCCATCAATAATAAAAGAAAATTTTAAGAACTGCAGATGGTGCTGTGCAGTTTTCAATGTATGCAGTTCATGTGAGTTGGGTTACCCACTAAGGGGCAATTCTATGTTACCGGTAGGACATTCAGCAAAATCTTTAAATTTTTAATGAGGTCGGTAACGGAAGGACGCCATAATGCCCTTCCGATGGCGTCCTCTCGTTACCGACCTCATTAAAAGGCATATCTTAATACTGATTCAGAGGTTCAACCCAAAAATCAGTGGATATTGAAGAATTTTGTTCTAGCCTTCCTATTGCAAGGTTTGAAATGTTCTTCCATTACTTGTTTTCTTACAGTTCTTACTTGAACTTTAAGATTGTTGTCTGAATGTGGGCTCACTTAGCGTGGAACTGCCCGTGGGGACTTTTGTGCATGTGCGTTCCAATTTGCCAGGATTTAGATTGAAAAATCATGTTTGTATTACAATTTACCCAAAATATATTTTATATTAACTATTATTACACCATTTGGTGATTCTTTGATGCAGCACCAAGTACCTTAAGTATTTAAGGAAGAAAAGTTAAACACGATATAAACTATTTCCAAAAAATTAAGTCAAACGCAAATTTAATGCTCCCTTGTAATGCTATTGAAATCGGAACTGGCTTGTCATTGTTGTGTCTGCATAGTTAAATACACAGCGTACCGATCTATTGTTTGCATTTGGCTTAATTTTTCAGAAATAGTTTATATCATATTGTCAGCAAATTTCTGAAATGATAGACTTAATAGCAAGGTGCATTAGCTTTCCAAACCGGAAGTTGCCTTACCAACCTCAACAGATTGATATGAATGATGTCTTGAGATCTCGTTAGATCTCACATAGTTTTAGTGTAGTACTAATAATAATTATATGATCTTATATAGCGCCTAACACTAACTCTATCAGTCATCCCTAAGCGCTCTACAATGTAGCACAATTACCCTGACTTTAGCAGTGCACCTCTGAGAAGCGCTCTGCATTTTATGGAAAAAAATTCCTGCCAGGTACCCATTCACCTCACCTGGGTCGAGTGCAGCACAATGTGGATGAATTTCTTGCTGAAGGAAATTAACGTCATAGGAGGGATTCAAACCTATGACTCTCTAGTTGAAACGCAAGTGTCTAATTAAACCACTACATCACGACGCCTCCACGTAGAGCACTTAAGCCGTAAAAATCACATCAATTGTGCAAAATATGACTGAAGCATATATGTCCCAATTCCTAACAAAATATTATATAACGTTAACAATTCCTCCTGCAGTCAGCCACTTTCCTCTGAGGAGTGTCGTGCATTCAAAACTTTGGGATGCCTACCTGTCTGTAAGATGCTCTCCTGCATCATGTGACCTTCATTGTTACCATGGTTACAAGGTTGATGATCATGGATGTGGCCTCTGTGAATGTGTCAAAGGTGAGTTATGATACTTCCATTTATAACGATTGCAATGATGGCAGATATGCAGATTGTTTTGCTTGTATGTGAATCAAATAATGATTGCATTTGCTGAATTGACAATTCTGCTGATGATGATGAAGATTATTTTGGTGATGATGGTAATTATTTTGGAGATATGGATTGAGTTGATGACAACAATGAAGATAATGATCATTTTAATGATGATAATTACGAATATGATGATTAACGAATATGATGACAGAGATGATGGAAATGATATAATGAAGTTGATTGTTATAGTGATGAATATACTGTTGATTATGATCATCATCATTATAATACCCATGATGATGATGATTTGCAGGAGGAGAATGCAGAGGAAATGATCATTAAGAGAAGACCATTGGGACTATTTTTTGTTGCGCAACTTATTCATCATATATCAATGTAAGAAGTAAGCAGATATTATACAAACAGTATTGAAATTGGCAAACATGTACATGTACTTCATTTGATGAGTGCTATTCTTGGCATAAAGATTATATGAATATGTGATTTGAATATGCTTCAATAAAATTTGACGATAACTAACCCATGGTATAGTTACAAAATCTTTTTAAAGGATACTTAATTACGTCATGCTACATGTAATTATCCCAATTGTGCATAGGCAATATCTATTAGCTTACATCATGACTTTGAATTTGGTACATTTATTTCCAGTCTTCACTTTGAGTACAGAAGCATCATCACAAACCTTCTTAGATTTGTAATTATTATTTCCTCTTTATATGCAAGCAACCTTGAATCAACCTGATAAATATTTTCAGCAAGTGGGTGTGTCTTCTATAAAGTTTTTAGATACAGAAAATTGCTGAAACTGTTTATCCAATAATAGAGAGCTGTGGAGTGAAATGAAGTAAAAATGAGATTGAGCTTTTAATCCTAGCAGAATCTTTAATAATCATAAGCAAAATGACCATTTTTGCTTGTGATTAAGATTCTACTAGGACCGAAATCTCAAGCTCCTTTTGACTACATTAAAACATTTAGCTAGTGTAAATACCCCTGTAGCATCTAAAAGGAATTGACTTCAAACTCTGGCTCGTGATGCAATGATGTACGTTGTATGTCTTGAGATTTGATGAGAGAGAAAATATCAGAGTGCTAAAGGTGATAAGGAGAAATTGGCGGGCACGTTTGTTTGAATTTGTTTAAATAATCTCCGTATATCAGAGTGAATCTCCCAATTAGTGAAGTTCCAGCCTTCAGAAACTTAAGTGATGGTTTAGCGGATGCAGCATTCCATCCTGGGAGGACGTTTCACCAAGATAAGAAAGACTTTACGCACGACTTTACGTTCGACTGGTATCTCTTCTTGTGCGTATGATTCATAATAGTACGCGCATTCAGCACAAGAACTGATACCAGTCGAACGTAAAGTCGTGCGTAAAGTCTTTCTTATCTTGGAGAAATACCTCCCAGAGTTGTATTTTATAAAGCTGTTCGTAGATCTACGCACGAATCCATGAATGACTTCTGATAATTTCTTGCACTCAGTGATATCCTCCTGGCACAGGGTCGCACCTAAAAAGGGTCACTAGTCGATCGTAGAGTCATGCGTATATCTTCGCACAGCTATATGATAAACAACTCAATCCCGATATCTTAAGGGACCTGTTACATCATAATTTACAATCAATATTTATTTTAATAGCTACAATCAACAGAGTGCACTAAACGATATTTGTATTTAAAGAAAATGATGTCTTTATTGGAAAATCAAGTACAAATTTATATACTTCATGTTTGCACATATTTTTAAAATATGGAATATTGGAATACACAATGTATACATAAAATGTATTCATGGGCTAGCTATCTGATAAAAAATACCTGAGTAGATACAATGTAACTACTGCTGAAACTATTGTTTGTGTATTCTCATATGGAAGATAAAAATCAGTGAAGCAGATTGAATTGTCATATGTAGAACACAATCATCTTTATCAATTTGATTTTTATAATAAGAAATGGATGCAAATGCAAGTGAATGACAAATTAAGATTTGTGCCCATCACAATTGTTTCACAAGATATTTTTCTTCAAGAAATACTTGAAATTAGAAAAATATACAGAGATCCTGACTTTGCCACCTTCGTGAATATACAGGTTTTTGATTAGTTCCAAGCGATTCACATCACAACACGCATTTACACACAATAGTAGTGCAGACATTTTGGAAAGGACTCAATTGCGTTATTACTCTTTCGCTTAGAAAATGTGATGAAATAGAATAATTTGAGGTTAACAATCTAAAGAGTCTTGTCTTTATTATATATATACAGCAATTTCAAACAGGTTGGCTATCCTTATATTATTCAGTAATGTAGGCACATACAATCATTGAAAATTTGAAAAAATAGTATTGAAATAATTTAGAAAGAATTATACATACATACATTTGATTATCTTTGGAATACGTGACAAAATACTGTTTATTCAAAGGCACATGATAATATATGAAAGATGGAGTTATATCAATTTTGTAAGCTGGATGATTACATATCTCTTTAACACCCAATAACCTTAGCAATAATCCAAGTTCCTCTGCTGTAAGTTCTTTCTCATGTCTGTTTTCTGTTTTTCAGCCCCTCAACTGAAAATACCTTTATGTTACAATTTAGTAAAATCAATGTACGAATGATGACAAAGTATATTGATAGGAGGAAAACAATTATTAATTTGGTTTTACATCAAATAACAACTGACCAATGGACAAATAGGTCGAAGTGGGAACACATGTTCAGCTATAAAAGACAACACTTGAACATTATCCATTTACAGAATCATGAATGATTTTCAAGTCTCTTGTACTACATCTCAGATCGAACAGTTTGTTTATCAAGGGGAACCCATCCCAGAATTTTCATTCTGTCAATGAATGAAGAAATTTCAGATTAACGAACCAAAAATTTGAGTCAATCTGACAAAAGACACCCTTGAATAAATTATAAGTCTTAAGATTACTCTTGAAGCAAGACAGTGATCTTGATGTTTTCAGTGTCAAATGCTCAGTCCCCCAAGATCTCCTGGAAAAGGGAACCTTTTAAAGATTACTGGCAAAAGATCTTGATGTTAGCATACTAGTTCATGTAGGATGGTATGCGTGAAGACTGATCAGGGAGATTTTCACCCCCAAAAGATTATTCTTTGCTTAAATATGAATTCCAGGTGTGCCAGCTGGTCAGAGCTAGGGGCGGCCAAAATTTGCTATGAAGGGCACCAAACGAGGGGATAACGTATTTCTTTTTCTTTTTTTTTTGCTTGTCAGCCCAGCTCAGCCCCCCCTCCCCCACCCCACCCTCTGGGCGCCAAATTTGAAGAGATTTCAATTTCAATTCAATTTCAATTTCAGGTTCATTAGTAAAAACACATTAAAAGTCTGATGACTAATGGTATTTTATTTACAAACAAAACATAATCTGTCAACATATGATATGACTTGTTTTCCTTTTTTTTTTTGCTTGTAAGCCCAGCTCAGCAGCCCCTGTGGGGTGCTAAAATTTGAGATGGGTACCTCAATGTTTTCGTCTTTGTTTTTGTTTGTTAGAGCTAGAGGGGCGCCAAAATTGCTGAGAGGGGCATCAAAGGAGGTGGTAACATTATTTTTCTTCTTTTTTCTTTCCTTTTTTTTATTCCTTTTTTCCTTTTTTTTTCTTTTTTTTCTTTCTTATGTTCTTTTTTTTCTTTTTTCTTTTTTTTTTCATTTTCTTTTCTTCTGTTATTTAGCGCTTGTCAGCCCACCTCAGCCCCTGGGGTGCCAAATTTAAGATGAAGATCTTATCTTTTTCCTTTTTTTATTTGGCTTGTCAGCTCCTCTGGCAGAGGCTTGCGTGCTATTTAACCATTTGTCAAATGAATTCACACTGAATAGACTGGTATTGTGAATTCAAGATTTACACAGCAAATAACATACTCATTGCGCCTGCACTAGGTGCACAATTCTCTCCACCGACTGTTGTAAATTCGAAGCCGATCAGGGCGTCAACAATTTATAGAGAAAACAATTATGTGTAGCCAGGACGGTCACTTCCGTTTCTGGTTCTGGTCGCATGTATTTGTATGGGACTTTATTTTGCCGACTCTATAGCTTCGTTTTGAATGCTCATAATTTTTTTTCAGCTTAAGTTTGTTTTTTCTTCATTTGTTATTTTTTATCATTTCATGTTTTTTTTGTGTGAGGCAGCAGAGTGCCCATTGGACGACGCGAAAAGTAGAAAAATTGACAAATATCCATGGATGAGAGCTGTGACCTGTGCATGTATCAATTGTACCGGAAGTATGCTTCCCGGCCCCAGAGGTTAGATACTGGAGGTATCAATCGATATCACTTGGTATTGCCTGTAGTCGGTGGGGAGTATTCTTCCTCTCTGGGGCCTTCGATGATCCTCACTGTGTCATCTGTTTGTTGAGTTCCACTCTCTACCGAAGGTATCTATGTAAGGAAAGCATCTGAAAACAAGCAAAGATGTCTACAAATAAAATAAATTGAGTATTTTTTATAACCAAACTATTTCATGAAAAAGAAAGGTATGACAATCCCCGGCGAATGTATCAAATACATGTACAATTAATTAATTTAATGTATCTGGGATGTTTGACATTTCAAAGTGGAGCAAATATTTTATCCAGCATTTATATGAACTAGTAATAGACAGGAATTATTACTGATAATAATCAGAAAATTTTCTGTTCATGAATCACAACATTTTCTGTCACAACACATAAAATAAAGACCATTCAATGAAGTTTGCAGTAAAATATTTGGATTCGCTCTGATTTGATAACAAGTGTAAGAACTTTCTGCTTGGTATTTCAGCATTCATCTAAATCCAGTCCTAAGATGGAATTTAAAGGTATATATACAGTATATAGAATTGTAATGGTGGGGATGCAGGAATTGATGTAAAACGAGCTGATGTATTCACAAATTGCTTTACATGCCTAAATATAATTGTATACGATATTAGGAGAAGAGTTTCGCAATTATTCTGGTGTATTTTGCTACAAAAATGCCAACCACGCAGTATTCCTTCTGTGCGCTAAATGTTTCGCACGCGGGACAGAGTGGCGTAGAATGGCTAGATCGACCGGTGGTATTGTATGCGGCGTGTGAGTTTGCAATCATTTGTACATGAAGCATGTTGTGTAGGGGAGAGTGATGCTGTTCTCATTTCTTATTTTGCGATAATTGAGCCATTTCTTGATTGATTTTAATCAATCAAACTATGAACATGCTCTAATTTGCCATTGAAAAACTGCATTATGGTAAATACTTTTACAGCAGCTCACAAAGTAGTTCAATATCTGAAGTGCCATCTCTCCCAAGATTGGTCTATCGGTTTAAAGGGAAACCATGCAACCCCAGGAATTATTTTGCTGTCTTTGAATTTAGCAAAATCAGATGAACAAACTGTGAATAAAGCAAAATCAAACAAGCCTGTCAAAAGTTATGAATTTTCAAAATCACAGAGACATGACGATCCCTAACGCTAATGGGGATCCGTGCAAACAGCAAATTCGACGGAATCTGTGACGTCATGTCAAACAACTCATCATTAACGTTTTCTTCTTTTTTCGGAAAAGTCAACAAAATGCTAATTTTTGGTAGGGGTATAACATTTTTTTAATCCTTTTTGCATGTATTGTGAGGTGAATCATGATGCAGCATTTCTCTAAATTTCATATTAATCTATTTTATGTGCAAAGTGAATGAGGAGTTGTCCGACATGACATCACAGATTCCGTCAAAGTTGCCGATCACATGGATCCCCGTGTGCTGCAGTGATCGTCAAATCTCTGTGAATTTGAAAATTCATAACTTTTGACGGATTTTTCCGATTTATCACACATTTTCACAGTTTGTTCATTGAATTTTCCTTTATTGAATGAGAACATGAGAATTCCAGGGGTTGGTTCCCCTTTAGATGAGTTGACATGGAAACAAAATAATAAAAAATATAGATAGAAATTTTGAATTTTATTTATTGCCTTATGCTGAGGTAAAAAAAATAGAATTTATATATTACTACACACAATTAACCACAAATAACTACAGACTGGCAAACAATTATTTTTGGCCTCATGCAGATACCCTTTAAAGATTGAAAATATGTAGAACAAATTTGTGTGTCATCCAGAAAAATTTACAAGGTTTTCTTTTGTATAAAAAAAAATAAAAAATGAAAATAATGAAATGGATAATTTGATAGAGTTTGGCAGTATGGTATAAACACATTGGCCCGTATTCAGGTTTCACTTAAGCTCGAGTCTAAATCTGTGGTTTAAGTATGGTTAACCCAAAGTGCCATAACTTTATCTAAATTATATAACTCTTATGTTAACTGCTCTCTTTTCCCATGCTCTGATAATGTAGAAAACCACATTGTGTATTTAAGTTTTTATTCCAAGACAGTGCTGGTAAATTAAAAACCGACTGTTATAGATTCCATCCTCTTTTGGCTTGCCATACTGAAACCACAGATCTATATAAACTCTAGTTTAAGTTAAACCTGACATTAGAATACAGGCTATTTATCACAAGAATGGATTGAAATATACATGCCTTCCTCATCGGATGATTCAAGCAGTGACAGTTGTTTCATAAGAGGGGGTTCGTCAATGATCATTGTATCTGCAATACTCTGTGCATCTCCAGTGTCACTGCATTCTGATGTCAGTCTTTGTCGAGCTAATTTTGGGTTCTTACGACCTTCTCCCGATTGGCTTCTATGGGCTTGTGCAGATGATGAAACTTCAGGCAGATTGTCTTGTGTCTGTACGTCTTTGTCTTCCTTCTGATCAGAGGACGAAGGATCATTGTTTTTTGTAAACCGCGACTTGAGCTTAGAGAAGCCTAGCTCTGTAATCAACTTGAGATTAGAGAAGCTCTTCTTAATCATATTTCTGTGTGATAGAGTTAAATGCAGTACAGCTATTAAACATACAAGGATTTTTATCTGTCTAAGTTCCTCTGCGATCTCCCTGCTTCCGTTGTCATATGAGATTGGTGGACTCTCTGATGTACATGTTGGTCTGGCAGGTCCGTGTGAGTTTTTGATTGTTTGGTAACTTTCTGTTACATCGGTAGGCCTAGTGGATATATTTAACTGAGGTGGTGGTGTTGGTATACATGTAGACCTGACCACATCAACCATTCTCAAGCCATTGGTAATGTATTGAGTACCATTGACGATTATTTCCCAGTGTGACCAGAACCTGTCTTCTGACGTCACTTTCTCCACACTGATTTTGATGACAACATTTGTAATGTCTGGATGTGAAGGCATTGACATGTATTCTACATGTATTCTCCATCTTTTTCTTGCCTCTGTAGACAGGTAATCCGATGTGAATTGAAGTCCATTTAAGATTGTTTTAAGCTTACTCTTCAGTTTGATATTCGATACCTGCAGAGTCTCTGCTAATGAAGTTGGGAACAACAGATCCAATCTATATAATCCAGTTCCATTAAGTTTTGCATTTGCTTTCTTTTCATTGTTTTTGCATGGTAGCAAACTACTCACATTACAAAGGTGTAGCCGAAGTTCATTTGAAGGAGTTGGTGGAGAATTTGTCAATATGATCTTTTGACAGATGATCAAATAAATAATCAGAATATAAAAGGCCATATTTTTGACAGGAGTAAAGTTCAGATATATCGATTATAGAGTCCGCTACGTATGACTTCACAATGTGTATGGAGCATGCATGAGCGGCGATTAATGGCGGAAGTGAGAGATGTGAAATTGAAGCATGCCCTCTTTCGTTATCTAGCAGGCATTCATTTCTATAAATAAATATCTGAAACCTTGTTGTTATTTTATAGCATAGATATCTAACTGCTAACGATCATAAAATGTTCCAGGCCATGCCCTGCCACAACAACTTAAAAAAATGATTATTGATGAACATTGAAAATGCATTCAACTTGTAATTGTGCCAATCTTTTTGAGGGTCTGAAATTATTGGGGAAACTTATTGAAGTATGAAAATGAAATGCAGTTTCTTTCATGACATAAACAGTCACTGTATCAAGCAGATTTTGTTATTTATGATAAATTAATTTGTATGTATATTGGTAAGATTTATGTGAAATTTATGCAATTATTCTATTGTACCAAGTGTTATTTTAGCATGAATTCCGAGAAAATCAAGAGTTTATTATGTTAGTTATTTTGTTTGCCAAGATTATATAGCACAAGTCAGAATTCCTCTGTCAGTATATCACTATATAAAAAGCATAAAAAATGGGGCAACCCTGCCATAGGATCACGGTCCGATCACTGGGTCATTTCCTTATACCTGGGTATGAATTTTGAGATTGTTTATTTTGCAATTCATATCCTGTCAATTTTATAGTAATTTTGATTTACCTGCATCTATTTAATGAGGACCTCTGAACAATGGGATTTAGTTTATTGCATTTTGTTTCGCCATATCAAATTATTTGTAGAAATCCAGTAATCATGGTTTCTGTCTGTTGGATGGTTGGTTAGTTGGTTGATTGATCTGTTAAAAAAGGCTGGGTCTGATTCAGAAAACTGGCGTGATTGTGCTTTGCTCTTTGTGGCATTTCGCTGATCTTTGTTTTTCTTTAATTTGTTTTCCCTTCTCCCAGGCTCCTTTTCTCTTAGCCATTATATAAGTTCTTTTTCTGTCTCTCTCTCTGACGCTACCCTTCTTCCTACTTTTATTATACTTCCCGTTTCGCAATATCATTGAAGCAATATTATTTCTGCAATGGGTTCATGCTATCAAGATCTTTTGGTCTTTTTAATCTTGATCCCCACCCATATACTTGCATTCCTCTACTTTTTATTGTTATGTATGTCCTATTTGTACATGTAATTTTATATGTATGTATTTTTTGTCTTGTACATGTTTGTATTTTTCATGCATTTTATGAGTGAAAATAAATATTGAAGTAAAAAAAAAAAGCAACTCTTGTTTTGATTAATCACAGAAAAATTGGAAGAACAGATCAAATTCATGTGTAGCAATTCAGACAAAAACAAGAACGGTATCACTCAACAGTGGTTTTTCATCCAGATTGGCAACTTTTGGTCATGTATTATTATATATATCCTGCACTTCTCTGCAAGTAGTTTATTATATCCTTTTGTTTTAAAACCCCATTTTTCAACCCTAATTGAAGTAGAATAAGATTTGTTTTTGTCAACAAATACATGAGTGCTGTTACATTTATTGATTCAACCTTTGAATATTTTTTTTAAAAATATGCATCTATAGGATAAAATGGATCACTTCAAAACAAAAGGAGAAGTGCATGACATATGTCATAAAATGTGACCAAAAGTTCCCAATATGCTTAAAAATCACTGTTGAGTGACATTGAAATATGCATCACTTTCTTATTTATTGTCCAATTTTTTAAAACTATCTCTAATGTTCGTCTGATTTTATGTTTTTAATTAAAGCAAGATTTCTGTAGCCCAGACCCAGTTTTTAAGCTGTTCAGCATGCTTTTTTTTCCTTCTTTTTGTTCACACTTGGAAAAAATCACCATTGGGTAGTTCCAGATGTGAGATGATGATCATGATGTCAAAGTAATCAAGGAATAATAGCATACACATAACACGATATAAACTATTTCCAAAAAATAAGTGGGCTACAGACAATAGAACCGTACGCTGTGTATTCAATTGTGCGGACACAACAATTGCAAGCCGGTTTCGATTTGAATAGCATTACAAAGGACCATGGAATTTGCGTTTGACTTAGTTTTTCTAAAATATTTTATATTGTGTTACATGCTATTCCTAATCAATATTTATCAAACTTAGAACAAATGATCCTTGATCAATGCTGGATGTAAGGTGACTCTGATGAGTTCAATGGTATATTGATAATAATTATTTTCACACAGATAGTCAAGTTATAGATATACATTCAAGATATTAGGAAGAAATATATCAGAAACATGTTGGTCAAACATCATGTTCACAAACTATCTAGGCTATTGTTGTCAAATGAACAGATGAAAATTAGCTTTATTTTGGGAAAATAGTGTAAAATATATTTTCTCTTTTAGAAAAAGTACTAGGGATTCTTTACTTTCATACTCAATCATCACACTCCTCCACTGTGTCCAGAGGGGAAAAAGAGAAACACAGCCCCTCTATTCTTGTTTAAATGGATCCATACGAGAAATGTGTAAACCACTCTTCCATATAATTGACCAACCATACAAAATCTAGACTTTTGCACATAGTGTTAGATAGGATAGAAAGTTTATTGTCCATGATGGGCTGAAAAATGTTTTACAGTGTAATTTCAACAGTGACAATACAAAATAGTTACAAGTATTTAATAGAAATGAACTTAATTGAAGCATCAATTTGAACATCATTTAATTACAAAATATAACCGAGTCTGGCATATCTATATATACTGTATAAAGCTATCATTTTCGTGGTGCTTTTATTTTCACGAATTTCACAATCTTGGCCTCGTAGAAATTCCCACTTTGTATGATGCACAAATATTCATGTGGTTGCACTGTCAAAAACGTGAAAATAACAACATGTCGATGTGTCGATTTACTCCACTAATCACAGAAATATTGCCTTATACAGTATTACGATAGGAAACTGCAATATAGACTGTCATAACATGTAGACCATTTGGTATACAAGAAACAGAACAGTTGAAATTAGTATATCTATTATCTGTGTGAAGTTGAGGGGGTGCAGGGAAGGTAAACCCGTGGGTCACCGATATTTGGTTAGCCTTTTCCACACCCTGGCAGCCCCTTCTCTCAGGTCCTTTATCTTTCTCACTTAATCTCTCATGTTTATTTATGCTTTTCCATTGTATTTATCATCATGTGTTCATCATGTTTCTTCTTTCCTTGTAAATGTGTCAAATAAATAAGAAATAGAAATAGATAAATGTCACTGAATATCCTAGCCATACAGACATAGGTTTAACATGCATTTCACAGTATTGCCTTAGTGAAAAGCACTTTAGTGTAGATCGAAAATATAGCATACATGTACATATCTTTTGTACAATGGATGGCCATGATAAGGCAGGAGCAATGAAAAACAGGCAATTGAAGCATATATTACACTGTATAAGCACAACGGAAGAAGTATTCTTAACCCTTTGACTACTGAAGTCTGTAACTCCCTTAGATTTTCTGCAGGGACTACCACGAAGGGACTACATGGAAGACATCATTCAGCATTTGTTGAAAAGGTCACTTGAGTTAATTTTGATAACTGCACAAAACTTGTTCACCAGAATTCAATTCCTAGTTCACCAGGTTATCATTAACCAAGCTTTTACTTCATAAATGTTGCAATAAAAATTCTTAACTACATCTGAAAACATTATATCTAGGAGAAATATCTTTTCTTATCAAGGAAATTGGGAGTTGTTGAAAGACAATTAAGTTATTCTTACCAAATATCTGAAACAACCCGATATCCGGACTAACAGCCCGTAAGCACATCTTGCACTGAGGGTAATTTTGGGGGAATTTTTTTTTCAAGTCATTGGTTCTGCAAATCTATTCTAAATTTCTCACTTATATAAGTGAAATGATTAAATGAGCAGATAATTTACAATTACAACTAAAAAAAGTAAGAAAATTAATTTTTTATTTCTCAATAAATTGCACCCTGTTTAGATTAGCACTACAGAGAATGGAAGGTCATTCGGCAGCCATTCGCTTGGTTCGAATCTGGTCTGAACCCTCGCCTTATACGAGCCATTAGGCTAACGTACGCGTCACAACTGTTCTTATAGTTTATGAGTGAATGAGGCGTTTGCAATTGCACATTTACCAGCAATCACATATTAAAATGGCCTTCAAAAGAAGAGTCTACCAGAAAATAATAATTTTTTTACAGAAGGAGAGAGAATTGGTAAGCATGCAAACCAAAAAAAGTTTGAAGAGAATCGGACAAGTACTACGAAAGTTATGAATATTTTAAAGATTTGAAAAAATGGGCAAATTAGTGGAAATTTCCAGAGATGTTGCCTATTTGATGACATCATGGGTGCACAAAAACCAGAATTCTTTATATTCATGGTGAAAAATTCATCATTTTTACAGAAAGATGCAAAGTTTGTATGAATGTAAACATCCAAATAGTGGATCTACATACATGTACCAATGGTTAAAGTTTTGAGGAAATCATAATTTGGGGGAAAAAAGTAACATTTTATGGCATTGGTATGAATGTGATAAATGGTCAGTTGTGCACCTATGACGTCATCAGTTGCCAATTTCTCTCTATATATAAACATTCATAACTTTCTTATTGGTTGTCTAATTTTTCTCAAACTTTTTTTGTTCATTTCATCTGATTTTTCTTCTTCTGTTTAAGCAGAAAATGTTATTTTTGGGTAGATTCTCCTTTTGAATATATAATTATATTTTGACTATACTTGTAATTTTTCTTAAAGCTAAAACCTGTGGGTTTTAAGCCAACCACACATGTCACGACTCAACCACTTAACAAGTGGCTTGCGACTGGATGATGTCACCAAATCATCAGCCAGTTCAGATTGTTCGTTCTGCTAGACAGATATCTTTTTAGCTGGCCAGAAGTAAATTACCTCTTGAATTTACATTGTGAAATGTGAAATTTACAATGTGACGATTGACACATAGGCATTTTATCATAACGTCACATCTATTTGGATGTAAGTTTATGTCTCAATTGTGGATTTAACTTGTCAAATCCCTGCGACTGGCCTTCCGATCTATGTGTAGGACCAGCGATCTCACAAGAGTCGACATGTCACAATTCAACTCTTTCGCGCAGAAGCTGGTTATAAGGTTGTTGAGTCATACGTTGCTTCTGTTTCGTTCAAAGTGAATGATGTTTGCCGTTCATTTCCTCCTGTCAGTTGAACTTGTATCTGGCGTAGCTGGTCGTGCATCTGGCCTAGTCGATCATTCATCTGTGCTAGTCGGTACTGCAATCGTCTGTTCTCGACATTCATTTTTCTGCACGAGTATATCAGAGCTCCACATAATAGCAGCAAAGCAATTATGAGTCCTCCTAGTAAGCCCACTATGAGTTTGTTACCCGGTGGTCTTTCTACAACTTCCTTGTCTTCAACATCATCCCCATTCACTTTTGTTGGTTCAGTTTTAAAATCATCACCTCCATTTACCGTGGCAAGTTCATTTACTTTGGTTGGTTTAGTTTGAACATGATCAAAGTCTCCGTTTACTGTGGTTGATTCAGTTTTAACATTGCCAACATTTCCATTTACTGTAGCGAGTTCAGTGGTGTAAACATAGACATCTTCCTTTGCCGTGGGCGTGTCAATATACTGAAACCATAAGGATGTGGGACTGAAGATCTCTTTTCCATTGGGCAAATATATTCTAACTTTCAGATGGATTTCATCCACTGATCTAAAGTCTGGTGCAGTTATTGTTATCTTAACTTTTATCCACTGAGGTTCGTTTATCAAGTCAATCACCAAACTTACATCTATCACCCATCGTTCTCTGAACTGTGAAGCATACTGTTTCTCAACAAATTCATTACCAACGGCCAACTCAAGGTCATCAAAGAGGAGGATTTGAATATCTCTTGCCTCTAAATTAGCTGCCTGGGAACGGTTAAGGAGGAATTCCTGTGTGGAAGACACATTTTCTCCTTTAGTGCCATTTGACGGAGAATCGGCATTCAATGCACAGTTCTCTGTAGGTGGGACCGTACATGGAGGTAAAGTTGAGCGAACTTCGGCTAAACTGAAGATATATAATAACGATACAATGAATATGATGGTATGGAGTTCCATCTTTCTATAGGCTATAGAATTTGCTGCCAAATTCCTATATTAACAATACACAAGTCAGCTTTTGTATTTACGAGACCTGATAGAGTCCACGCGAGTCAGCGTAAATGGGTGCGGCAAGCGGAAAGGATTTTGTCCTCGGTCAATATGAGTCAATTTCTTTCACTGTATTATTTATTTTGATTCAATAATCATACTAAATTGTTATCTGAATTTTCTTATAATCAATATGATAATACCATATACTATAAAACAAGCCTTTGGATAATTTTGCTCTACAATGAAAAATATCAATCACTGCGGCTACGTGAATCGGCTATAGTTTTGAAAAGTGTACAGCCGTGAGTGAGACCCGGGAAATTCAATGGTATACGTAGTGTTGAATGGCAAGCTGTCATTTTAATCCATATAGTCCATTATTTTGTCAAGTGTATGCATGGGTTATAAATCTATTGTACANATCATCACCTCCATTTACCGTGGCAAGTTCATTTACTTTGGTTGGTTTAGTTTGAACATGATCAAAGTCTCCGTTTACTGTGGTTGATTCAGTTTTAACATTGCCGACATTTCCATTTACTGTAGGACTGAAGCAATGTATTCTTTCTTGACAAAAGATACCTTCTCCTGCACAGAATTAAATGAAATTTTCAAAATTTGATATTTGTGTTAACCTTCATTCTTTTGTCAAATCTCAAAAATAACCTTGCACATTCTTGGTAACAAACAAAATATTGTTATTTCAAAGAAAGAGCTCTTAATATGATTTATACATTTTCAAAAAGAATCAGGTCACCAAAAGTATGCTATGGTCTCAAAATGTGTGTAGATATTATGTTGTGATAAACATCCTGTAAAATTCACATTTTTAAATCTTTACCAAAACTATACTTGGGCTTTTACTGTATTATCAGTTTAATCTTCAGGTTGAGCTGTCAATGATAATTCGATTCCTTCTTCAGCTTGCTCATTGCTTGTAGCTAAAAAGTATTCATCTGATCCTCCTGTGCCTTCTGATGGAGGGGATGGATCTGAAATGAAAAATGTAACACAGCGAAAATTGAGCGTGATACTTACATCTGATTTCAAATGCAATCTTTTATAAACGAATATAACATCATTTTATTGTTTAAACTTGTCACAATTATAACAATCAACTTCATATTTTTGCTTGATTTGCAGACTCTCTCACTTGTGGCTTATTTTCTTGCCCGTAGTGAAAGGGGTATAGGTACCAAAATATCTCCTTTACTCAAGATCTTACAGTTGGTTAGAGGTATATTATATTTGTATGGCTTAAAATCAAGTGAAATTTCTATTCCTGTTTATTTGAATGGATTCATTGTCAATAACAGAGCAGAGTTTTACTGAAAAGGTCTCAAACCCCTACAAAATGCATTCATTCTTACATGTAGATCGCATTTTACATGATAAAATATGTATTAATTGTACCTCAAATGGAACTCAATTTACCTGTACCACATTCAAGGTTAGTACTTCAGGCACAGACTATGGGGGAACCAACATTGCTGAGAAGGGCACTAAAGGAGGTGATGACACCTTATTTTTACTTGTCAGTCTAGCTCAGTCCCGGGG
>BQKZ01008388.1:0-23914 GCA_036244855.1 Temnopleurus reevesii | reverse complement strand
CCCCCGGCTATACATTTTCAAAAAGCCCTGGCCAGATAGGGATAGGGTTAAGTAGCTCATAAGGTGGAATCACAGGTCGGATATACAAAAAGGTTTACCAATTAATGGACTAACCTTTCTTATAGTGAAGTGCCAATTAATCAAATCAAACCAAATTAGAACAATTAAATTCATACCTTGATATCTGCGGACCATAGTTCATTACACAACTTCATTCTCTCTTCTAACATGTTGGGTTGAGCTGATGCTACAAGAACCTGCGTCTCAATCGTCCTGACGATTTCCTCTGATAGCTGTGCCTTAGCCTCCATTATAGAGAACACTCTCTCTATGCCGATGCTCACTCCAACACATGGTACCTGAGAGTATGGGGGAAAAAACATTGTAGATGAACCCCATAATAATAACATCCTTGTAAGCAGCTAGATTTCATCTTTAGTATGAAACCTTGTTTGTTTAGAAAACCAAAAGATTTGGGGGCCCCAAAATTCACCTTTTTACCTGTAAATGGTCAATGTATCTGAGGCCAAAAAAATAATCTGCTCCTTGGTAGTATACACAAAAACAAACTCCACTAAACATCAGGTGACATTAAGAAGATGTTTATTTCTAAAAAGATTGAATGAAAAAAAAATTAACGTTTCTCAAGATGGATCAAAAGAAAACTTATATAAAGACTAGTAAAAGATTGAGAACACTGATTTTCATCACAACTTCAAAAACTAAAATGAAATGCAGGTGAAAAATAAAAAAAATTGTCTGCGGACATACATGCTGCATGATTATCAACAGCAAGAATTTAATTTGTGATGTCAATCAAAATAGATTTCATTGACAGCCACTCCCACATACCTTCTTATTCTTGGCATCAAACATGCCAACGAGGTTGTCATAGCGACCGCCCCCAGCGACTGAGCCGACGCCCACCTGTTCCCCTGATTTGGTCGGTAAGCATTCTGACCCTTTGAGCACAGCTTCGTAGATAACACCTGTGTAGTAGTCTAGCCCCCTCGCGAGGCTCATATCAAACGAGACCTGGATTTGAGGAAATACAATGGAAAAATTATTAGTAAATAGAAGAGAAGCGGTTTTGAATTATAACCATAAAACTTTTAAAATGCATGGTCGGTAGGCACTCTGACCCTTCGAGTACGGTTTCGTAGATAACACCCGTGTAGTAGTCTAGCCCCCTTGCAAGGCTCATGTCAAACGAGACCTATGAATGGAGAGGAAACGTTCAATGATCTGGAAACTTTATGGCAATACATTCATAATCTTTTGATAAATAGCACTCTGAGAACAATTTAAAATATCGCAACTCATTTTTTCATACCGTTTAATATTTGGTGCAAAAGCCATATTTGCATAATCAAAAAAAGAAACGTTGGAACTTTACCACTAAAAACTAAAATGGGTTGATGAATTCAAATTCATTCTAGATCTGTTATGCGGAATAGGTTATCAAATTATGTTAAAACTAGATGAATCCTCGACCACGCACGGTTGAAACTTATGCCTCCGCCATCACGCAATCAAAAAGATGTGTATGACCTTTGACCCCGCTAACCCAAAATCTCATCAGTTCTTCCTCACATGCTTATTATGCTTATACATAATTGAGCTAAGTTAGAAAGAAATTGGTTCAATTATATTGAAGTTATAACAATAATGAGCTTTATCGGGCAATTTTGTACAATTTTTTTGCCCTGTGACCTTTGACATTTGACCCATTGAACCCAAAATCTAATCAGGTCATCTTTACATGCTTATACATGCTTGAGCCAAGTTTAGTCAAAATCTGTACAGCAGTTCTGAACTTATTGCGGTAACAAGCTATTTTGGGTGATTTTTTACAAGTTTTTTTTTTACCCTGTGATCTTTGACCTTTCACCTATTGAACCCAAAATCTAATCAGTTCATCCTTCCATGCTTACACATACTTGAGCCACGTTTGGTCAAAATCTGTACAGCAGTTCTGAACTTATTGTGGTAACAAGCTATTTTGGGTGATTTTTTACAATTTTTTTGACCCTGTGACCTTTGATCTTTGACCTATTGAACCCAAAATCTAATCAGTTCATCCTCACATACTTATACATACTTGAGCCAAGTTTGGTCAAAATCCGTCCAGCAATTCTGAACTTATCGCGGTAACAAGTTTCGGACGGCATGACGCACGCACGCACGCAACGCAGGCAATATGATGATTATCATTGAACTTACCTTGTCTTTGACACCAAAGATCTCACAATATTGCAGCAGTAGTTTCATCGCTTCCAGACCTTGTTTTGCAGACTTGTTATCCTTGAGTGATGACTCAGATAGCAGTCTGTCTACTAGTTCCACACCACCTTTTATAAGAAAAAAAAATATTCAAATTCAAGCATAAGTTCTGTCTAAACCCCTTTTCCCACTACCAGAAATCTCATTTGAGCTTTGCCAAAAAAATTGAAGCTTCAATCAGATTTTATGAGGGCAATGAGGTAAATAAAAAGTATAAACAGTCACCAAATAATAGAAAGAATTTGTATAAATTATTTGAAAGCTCAGGGTCTGTGTAATTTAAAATATCCTCCACTTTTCAACCCCAGACAAATTCATAAGGTATCCAAGATGACATCGCTCCAACCAAGTTATCACTCTTTCAGTCTATTTACATTTCAAGGAGAGGTACCAAAATTAAAATGTGTCACTAAATGATTCATGAATACAATGCATTGCAACTGTGTCTTTGAACAAAGTACAATTATAACTGACCTTTATTTTTGTGGCTCAGCAATGAAAGAAGTATTTTAGACTTTGGGGTGTGATGCACAAATTCATACCTCTGAACCTTGAGAAATTCTGGCTTCTTATACTATCAATATTAATCCCGTAAATAATAAAGATCCATCAAGGAGTCAGATGGATAAATAATTGTATTGTTGCATTACCAATAGTTATTTGACTTTCATACAATAATTTTATAACAGCTAGCCAAGATCAAAAGACAAAAATCATGTTGTAAGTTCGACATATGTGTAAGGATGGCATATACAATGTAAAATCCAATAATTTAGCCTACATCAATTCTAGCAATTCAGTGAATTTCAAACCCTTTCGCACATTAGGGAGTTATTATTCAAATGTTCTTTTGATTACTGTACATAAGTCTATGGGCACTCTGAGTGAAAGTTTTACAGTTAATTCACGGTCATGAAATTCACGAAAATAAAACCCTAATGAAAATTTCCGGTTTTAAAGTATTGTACTGACCATTTTGCTGGACAAAGACACCAATCTTTTCAGCTGCAACGGGATCAATGCCTTTCTCATCTACCATCTCAGCTCGTACATCTTCCCAGAAGGTCTGCAAAAAGTTAAGGAATAAAATGTTCTTCCTTGTCAATCAACTTGGTATTAGCCCATTAAGTACTGGAACCAGGTAATCCATGCATAAAGTGTACATAGAATTACAGAATTAAGTACCGGTAGTCAATGGTCAATAGTCAGCTTCGCTTGGAGTGGACAAAGTGCACAAATCAGTTATGAATGTTAATCAGTGCAATGAGGTGGGGGAGTTGGTAATATGTATATAAATGCTTGGCTAAGACCATAGTATACTTCTTGGTGTAAAAATCATATTTTATATGAGCTAGTTTGAGAACATACTTCATTAGTATGCTGATGTCACATAAGTTCAAGTGAGTATTACAAAGCATTATTACAAAATGGTTTAGTGGAAACCACATTTAAAGATAATACAGACTTTAATTTGGAGAGAAAGTGATTAGAAATTATTTATGTTGATTAACATGTTCAAGAAGACTTGTTTTCACAGGGATAATCTATTCACACAATTTGAAACTTGTTAAATTCCTAATCCATTTTCTGGTCTTTATCAAACCAGATTTTATATTCAAAATCTAGATGTGAACAGGGTCTTACTTTGTCCAGTTTATCTACAGAAGAGCATGCTGTCCTGAACTTGTCCTCTGGAACTCCACAAGACTCAAACATTCCATCTAAGATTTGTCTGTGATTAACCTGCAAAGAAAACAATAACTTATATAGTAAACCCATTGCATATTTTTCAACCATTGTAAATCCCTTACTCTATCTTGGTTCTTTTACACTAGAAAAGAGGGTATAAAAATGAATAGATGTCCGTGGTAAAGAGCAGGATGTCCTAAACCTATCCTGAACCACAAGATTCAAACATTCCATCTGAGATTTGCCTGTGATTCACCTGCAGAGAAAACATAGTAAACCCATTATAGAGATGTCAACCATTGTAAATTCCTCATCCTATTTTGCTTCCTTTACATAAGGATATCAAAATAAAAAGATGTCAGTGGTAAAGAGCAGGCTCTTCTAAAGTTATCCTAAACAACACAACACTCAAACTTTTCATTTAAGACTTGCCTATGATTCCCCTGTAGAGCTAACCAGAACAAACTGATTAGAATACGAACCATGTCTTCAATCTTCTTCTAGCACGAAATTCATCACCATTGTGCTATTCTCAATACAGTTGAGGTGAATGGGTACCCATTGGCATTTTCATCTAAACTACAGTGAGTACCAAATAAAACAGCCTTTGCTATCAAAAGCCAAGTAAAAATGAACAAGATAATTGGAAATTATTTGACCTAAGCACGATGTAAATGCTATGTATTGATCTTCTCATCATTTGTTACAATTGTTATCATGACAGTGGTGCCAGTTGGAAATGATCAGATGGCATGAAAATAATCTAGAATGCAATATTTTGTACACAAAAAATGTCATAACTATGAAAAACAGAATCACAAGATCCTGAACCTGAAATCTGACATCATCATTATCATTCATTATCACTATTATTATAAAAAATCAAAGATAGAGTATAACATTTACCTTGATAACAAAGTCTCCTAGTTTGAGGTTAGTGAGGATCTCGTGGACGATCTTTATACATTCAGCATCTGGAATCATAGCATCGTACTGACCAGCAATATCAAAATCCTGCAGAAAATATGAATAAAAAAATATGAATCTTGAAAGTATTTTTTCATTCGTTCTGATAGTAATTCAATGGGAGGGGTCTTCGAGTCAATATGCTTCTCTGAATAAAAGACCACAGATTCAATTAATATTTTTTGGCTACCGTCTGAGGCATAACACAGGTAGAAAAAATATAAAAACGTAAAACAACAAACATTTTGTAACAGATTCTACATCTTCTTGAAGCGAGGCCAAATAAGATAACAAGTTTAATTTAAATCTATGCTAAACAAAACAACATCTTCAAAACAGCTTACAAGATGGCCAGCATTATCTACAAATTTCTGATATTCATCACAAAAATAGGATTTCAGTGTGTATTTTGAAAAATGAATAATCTGCAAGAAATACTTACACATTGGTAGAATTCTCTGTATCTGCCCCTGGTCATCGCTGGGTTATCTCTCCTATACACCTTTGCTATATGATATCTCTTGATCTTCGCTATCTTATTCATGGCCACATATCGGGCAAAAGGGACCTGAAATTTCAAAGTTAAGGACTCGATAAGTGTCACTAAAATCATTGTTAGTCTGGTCATGATGTTCATGTGAAGCCCTGTTTTAACAGACCCTATCCTGACCACCTTACCCTAACATTGTAACAGTACTGGTAAGTTTGAAGTAGATTTTGATACAGTATCTAGTAAAGACGCTCTTGTCAGAGTGATGCTGTGACATCGTCAGGCTAAGTTTTGTGAAAATTTATCCTGGCTGGACGATTGTAAAATCTTGACTATATCCCTAAATTATTTGTACAACATCGGAACAACTGGAGTAAGATTGTACAAGGTATATCACAGTGCAAATGCGAGTCATAATAAATAATAATAGTTATAATTTGCACTTATAAAGCACCTTTTCGTAAGATTCAAAGGACATTTTAGGGAAGGTAGAAGAAATACAGAACATGCAAACAAATGAATGTATTGAAATGCATAATTATGGAAACCTACAAGGTGACTGGGCTAAGATTCCATCGTCAGTTTTTAAAGATGGTGGAATGAGATAACCATGTGGTTTTATGGTGTAATTGCTATGTCAATTCAAGTTTTTACTGCAATAATACAATGATGTTATTGGAGTGAGGCCAGGGTACTGTTTTTAAAAATGGCTCAAAAGTGAAAACCTCAAGATTTACTTGAAAATCAAATTCAATGACTTGCATAGACACATATACATGTATTCTAAAATTGTTGGTTTCACATTTCAAGATCCTTATAGATTTTTTAAATTTCTTTATCTATTGCTACAAATAAACGGTGAAATCATATCGCAAATATAGTAGCCCTCCTCATTGTACTTTGGGACGGAGTAGCAAGGAATAAATGACTACAGCCTGCGTAATTACAAAATCACATCTTTATTTAACAGAAGTGCCACACATGCTGTACAATAATGCATAAGGGCAATTTCATGACTTTGTCATGTCCATTACATTAACAGCATGATCATGTCTTGATGAAATTCCTTGAAATTTAATATATGTGTCACAGACATTATTTGTTTCATACATATTGAATTTCCATCTATTTTTAGTGTAATAGACATGATACTTTGAATTGCCCATAAATAATTCTAATTTTTTTTCTAAATATGTGTCTTATAATTGAAGGATACAGTGAGATCATATCTGAGCGAGAGCAGCTCCCCTCCTTGGTCTTTGAGGTCGTAGATGAGCTTGGAATCTTCTCCGTACNGAATTCTCTGTATCGCCCCCTGGTCATCGCTGGGTTGTCTCTCCTATACACCTTTGCTATATGATATCTCTTGATCTTCGCTATCTTATTCATGGCAACATAGCGGGCAAAGGGGACCTGAAATCATGAGTTAAGGACTCACAAAGGGTCACTGAAAAAAATCAAATTTGAATATATACACTGAATATATACATGTACACTAAATATATCAGCATCCTGTTTCATAAAGCTGTTCGAATGATTGTACAAACAACTGGTGACCATTTCTCAGAAGCTGACTCAGCAACATACAGGGTTATTGGATGCAGGAAAGGGTCACCAGTCGTCCATACCCCTACAAGCAGCATTATACAACACAATCCAGTTGTGTTCCTAAAAACCACATATTTGTACCACAAAATGCATTTTAATCCAACGTCTTCAAATTTTCATCAAAAGCCATATCTGGTTTGATACCGGAAGATTAATGCTCACAAAATTGAACATAACATGAGCAGAAGGCTCATATTGATAAACGAATAAGTAGTGACAAATTCTGAAAGAAAATTTATGAGTGTAGCAACCACGTAAAGATCACAAAACAGAGTTCGTCATGTTAGCCAAATATTATTCTTAGCCACTGTGATATTTCCTGTGGTATTGCAGATACAATGAAAAGTATTTTTCATTTGAAACAAATTTTTATCTTAACCAGATTTATATGACTCTGATAAAAACTTTCCTTGTCAGAACATATCTTCTGTGCATTATGATTAACAGACAATCACTTCTATATACCTGTGTGATCACTTCATTTCATTGTCACTTTGCTCATAGTTAAGATTCTGCTAGGATCGAAAGCTCAGCTCTTTCTGACCTCAATTTCTACCTCATTCACAATTCTTTAAAAGACTTTCATATAATAGCTTTATTAAGATCCTCTTATTTTTTCCCTTTGTGTTTATATAATTGAAGGATACAGTGAGATCATATCTGAGCGAGAGCAGCTCCCCTCCTTGGTCTTTGAGGTCGTAGATGAGCTTGGAATCTTCTCCGTACTTCCCAGTCAGCGTCTCCTTCAACTCAAAGACCGGTGTGTCGATGGTTTCTGCACCGTGACGCTTGAAGGTGTCGATGATCACCTTGAAGACGCCTTCTCTTATCGCCATCTGCCTGGGAGTGTAATCTCTGGTGCCCTGGTTTCATAAAACAAAAAGAAGAACAACATGGGTAAATTTATCAATTTCATAGTTTCTAGATCACGTCTCATTCAACTCGAAGACCAGTGTGTTGATGACCATGCCGCTATTTTAAAAAACAAAGAAAAATCATGAATTGAATCTTGCCATACTTCAAATTAGGCTCGCCTTCAATTCAGACTCATCACTGAGAGCAGAAGGGACAAAGGTATGAGACAAATTAAACTAACTCCATTCAAGCATTAACAATAGGTAGATGGACACAAAAGAAATGTCTATCTTTCTCATTCTGATGAAATATATCGAACAAGAATCGCACCTGGGACATTCTTCGTGATGATAAAGATGTTATGAATGCTTGAAAGACGTCTTTTACTTTGTCCAAGTCCATTATTGTCCTACTCACAATGCACAAATCAAACAAGAAAGCAATGACCAATAGATCAATCTTACCACCGAATTCCAAACTCTGCAGTATTAGTCCGAAATGATACAATTATAGATGTCAGATTCCTAGCATTCAGATTCAATGCATAGATAACTATACCTTTTCAGTAAAGTCTGTCTTTTTATACTTTGATAAAAGTCCCAGACAGGAATCGATGTGGCATAACCTACCTACGTTCATTAGAGGGGGATTTTGACATAATGCAAAAGAGATAAGAACAGAATGGTAATATATCAGGGATGACAAGAGAGAGTGAAAGAGAGAGAGAGAGAGAGAGACAAAAGCAAAGAGAAAACTTGACTTGTCACTCAATTTTTAGGTACTTTATGGCATGTTCAATCAAGTAATTCTTTTTTAAAATTGTTCAATTGGTGATGCAATACTCAGGGAGACACTTATGGTTCATTTTTGCAAAAAACTTGTGAAAATATGAGAAAATGATTCTGTAATCCCCCCTTGTTCCCTGATACGTTGCCATGCTGTCTGTGTCTGCTTGCATTGTTCGTTGTCCCTGACTATGAAGTACAGGAAAGGCGGAGTCTGTAGGTGCAAACATTTTCTCAGGAGGGAAAAAACTATCCATTGATATTTTTAACAATTTTTGAATGAATTTGGCAGAGTTCCAGGGTCATGGAGGGTCATAGGCTGGTCACTGAAAGGTGTCAATGAGTGAGGGTGGTGGTGATGATCATGATGATGATGATGGTGGTGATGATGGTGGTGATGATGATGATGATAATTATGATGACTATAGTGATGTGAGGATGATGATGACAATAACAAAGATCATGTTGATGATGTCAGAGTGTGATGATGATGATGATGATGATGATGATGATGATGATGATGATGATGGTGATGATGATGATGATGATGATGGTGATCATGATCATGATGATGATGATGGTGATGATGGTGATGATGATGACGATGATGATGATGATGATGATGATGATAAAACGGATAATGATGATGATTATGATGGCGAAAATTATGATGCTAATGATGATGATGATGATAGTGATGATGATGATTATGATGCTAATGATGATCATGATGATGATGATGATGATGATGATGATGATGATGATGATGACAATTATGATGGCCAGGATAAATGATGCTAATGATGATTATGTGGTATTTGAATTAAACTTGCTGCTCATTATTAAAGCTTACATTCATGTATGTTCAAATACGAATGTAGCCTTTTGACAAGGCCTTCGACTTTGGACTTCCCCCTCGACGGCGATATGGAGTCCCCAATAACAGTGCGAGCGCAGCGAGCGCCATCTTGCGTTAGCAAGCTGAGACGCCGACAGGCGTCGAAGGCCTTTTAACAAGTGTTTCACCGACCTCTTGTTTTTTATTGTTTTCAGTAATATTCTGGTCGGTGAAAGTCCAGCTTCAATGAGCACGCGTTGAAATGACGTAAAAATGAATTATGCATAAGTCGAAGATGACCGCTATTTGCATATGCCTCACGTAGTCTGATATCCTAAATGGCGTTTGCGATACTGAGCGTGAGCGATTCTGAACTTGAAGAAAGCCTTCAACATGCCGCGAAAACGTTGAATATCACGAATTTCACACAGCATCAAACAACTGCAATCAAAGCCGCTCTTAGAGCATGTAGCTTGTTCGTCAATCTCCCTCAAGGCTTTGGGGAAAAGTGGTATTTTCATCCCGGATGTGTGGATCACCTCCGACTCAAATTCAAAGTGCGAGCTTGTGACGGTGAAGATGACGGGCAGTGTCGAGCGGAAACGGGACAACGATCTCCCCCGGCCCAGACTGTAGTAACAAGTAGTGAGTCCCTTTCAAGCGCCGCGCCAGTGGAATTGGAAGCACGGTATTCGTGATTTCGCCACTTGTGTCGCTCATGAAAGATCAAGACTTGATCTTGAAGTAGTTGGAAGATCATGGACTTTTCTGCAGAACCGATAAGCACTGGGACTGATTATTTATCTTAATTTCGAGTTTTTTTTTCTAATCTTATTTCGTATAATAATACAATTATTATAATATTATAAGGTTGGAGGAATTAAGACTAAACAAGGGTATGAGATTCGTCTATTGCAACTTCTTCATATAGGTGACTTCGATCGATAGTAATTATATTTTGAAAACTCTATGGTAGTTTCTTTAATACTATCAATATTTCTTAGATGAATGTAAAATCGGAATAATTTTTAATGTTATGTACTATGATTCCAAATATATATTATTGGTAAGAGTCCAGTGCGATTCCGAATTTATCCCTATCCAAATGGACTATTCTGAGATCGTGGCTGTACGTTTCAAAGGATTTCATTGGTTGACCCTCTTGGCCCTTTAACTATTCATGAGTGGGGTTGCATTATGCATTGTTCTCGTACCTCATGAATATATAATTTAGATCGCTTGTCAAAAGGCCTTCGACGCCTGTCGGCGTCTCAGCTTGCTAACGCAAGATGGCGCTCGCTGCGCTCGCGCTGTTCTTGGGTACTCCACATCGCCGTCGAGGGGGAAGTCCAAAGTCGAAGGCCTTGTCAAAAGGCTAATACGAATGCAGGTCTATGACACTACCATCAAAACATCCTCATGAGCTCAGAGGTATTAAGCTTATGACGATTCCTTCTGCATTCATAAAAAAGGTAAATATATAATGTTGCTTTTTACACAAGGTAACATACAAAATACTAATAGATCATACCTTTGCTGTTTTGAGCACATATTTCTGAGTTGGTCCATCACCGAGCTGTGCCTTCAAAGCCAAAAGCTTTGCAACTTCTTCCTTTATCTAAAAACAGATAAATAAAAAGAAACAAATCATTTTCATTAAATTAATATCATTCAACCCAAACCATTCCTTATGACAGTAAATAAATCACTTGCTCTGTAGCATGGCTAGACATAAATACTTAGAGCTGAAAATGATTACATATGGGAAACTCTGCCCTTCCATAACACTGTATACCACACTACAGGATGAGAGTTGGGTATCATTTTCCAATTGAATTATTCTGGTGCTGTCAGCGCAGCTGTCAAAAAAAAAATCTCATTTCAGTTTAGGGGTTGATATTTGGAGATGCCTTTGTGTAAACATGGTCTATTATATGTTAGATTATATTTATTCTAAGGTTAACACAGTGACAACTGAATTCTGTAATTCCCATCAAGTGTAGAAAGGGCCTACATAGCTTTGGTTAGGTTAACATAATAATTACTCTTGGGTGCACTTTCATTCCATAGACCGAGGATTAACCAATTCACAACTGAATTATGTGATTCCAATAGGCTTTATAAAGGGCCCATGGATATACATGTACAGTAGTTCCAATAGACAATCGGTAAACACCTTGAATTCCCTTTAGCTTTATACAGGACCAAATCAATTTCAAAAGACCATGCATATACAGAGATACTAACCATTTCTGAAATTGTTTGAGGTAAAAGTTGAAGTGCAAATAATGCAACAACTGAAAAAAATGATAAAATATGACATCATTAAGCATATTCTCAGCCATTTTATTTGTGATGAAAGCATTAAATTAAAAAAAAAAATTTCATGCATATTCCGGAACGGTTGGCATCTCTGTGAACACATTGATTACTAAACTTGTGCTCGAAAAATAAAACAAAATATTAATTAAAAATAACTTCTTGGCCATATGCACAGGGCCCATCAAGTTCCAGTAGCCAATGGGTAAAGACATATTTTCAAATTCGAATTTACAAACCTGTTCATGATCATGATCACAGTGCAATCCAGATGAAACAGAAAGACGACGCAAGGCAGGTGGCAGGATGTGTCGACGGAGGGAGCAAAGTTTCAACCAAGTTAAGGCCATTGTTTGAAGAAAATCAAGGCACCAATATATATTGTTTTATTTTTCAAATTGAAAGTAATTTTTTTCCAAATGAAAGCAACGTTGATTTTATCAGGTTTATCAGTGCCCAGGCACAGGTGCAACAATAAGATTAAAACATTTCCAGGTCCCGACAAAAGAGGGAGTTTCCGTTATGTCATGAATCAGCACATTAAGCACATGAGTAGAAAAACAAGAAAACAAAGCGAAAGGTTCACCAAAGATCATGGATTGTTTGATAAAATTAGAACCACCATCGAAAGAAGTTCAATCAAGCAGGTAAAATTAATCATCCGAAATGAATTGAGTTCAATTTCCCCTCAATCCAGTACAAATGAGTATGACCAAATGACAGGTTAAGAAATTTTGGAGGTCAAAGGTCATCCAGGGTAGTAATCAATTTGTTTTTCAAGTAACAGTCATCATAACGAACGTTTATGAGATGGAAACCAAGTCATTAGCATCAAGCAGGAAAGGATTCCAGGGGTGTCGTTGAGCACCAGGGAAGTCGTCAAGCACCGAGGTAGTCGTTGAGTATCGGGGTTGATTGCCGATGAAAACAGGAAACCGTTTATTTAAGGGATCGCCGGTTACCAGGTGACAATGTTCAGGTACGGGTTAGCAGGCCAGTTGAGGGGAAGCGGATCCAAGGCAGGTGCAGGTTGGCAGGGCAGTAAGGTACCAGTAAGCAGGGCAGTCAGTGGAAAAGTCCCCAGGCAGAAACAATTTACCAGGTGATGTTCCGCAGGTACGCGTTAGCAGGCCAGTTGAGGGGAAGTGGACCCCAGTCAAGTACCGGTTAGCAGGGCAGTCGATGGATAAATCCCCAGGCAAAAACAGTTTACCAGGTAATGATCCGAACGTACAGGTTAGCACAGGCAAGTTGTAGGAAGTGGACCCGAGGCAGGTACCGGTTGGCAGGCCAGTCAGGAAGTAGAAGACCCCAGTCAGATCGGCAGGTGGGAAGGAGAGAAAGAGAGAAGAGAGAACAAATGAAGAGTAATTCTTTGAGAGTTCAGCAATTCCATAATGGTATCATGCTTTGGGACAGTATAAAAATCATTTTCTTTAGAACTTACAAAATAATTTAAATGTGAACAATAATACATGTATATAACTGTCCTTTACAGCAGACCAATTATCAAGTGAAAATTCAGACTCGCAGCAGCTAACCCCCCCCCCCCCCAAAAAAAAAAAAAAAAAAAAAAAAAAAAGACTCACTTTCTAACCAGATTGATGATAAACTTTACCTGTAAATTAGGGTTCACGCTATTAAGGTTGGCGCGTATTGTCAGAAAAAAAGGTTGAAATATTGTAACCCCCCCCCCCCCAAGAAAAAAAATAGAAAATTAAAAAAGGGGGAAAATGAAATTCATCTAAATCAGAAGCACATCTTTTTTTTTGCAATTTGTCTACATGTACATCCACATATCATATCAACTATAAAACTGATTTCAACAACAGGAAATGAAATCTGAATGATGAAATATTTCCTTGTCATTTTCTACGATATTAGGGAATACATTCATAAACACTAAAAGAATAAATACTGAGATATTGCATTTATTGTGAATATTTCTTTCTATATTCCGTTGATATTAAAAGGTCCAGCAAGTGGGTGAAATTCTAAGATTATAGGGGTCAGTTCTCACAACCATTCATAATTGTACAGTATGCATGGTTTTATACTGTAGGGCAAATTAAAATATTTTTTTCGGGCTAAGAAATAATTAGCAAGTGGGGAACAATTCCTCTGTGGGCTAACAGGGAAATAATTTTACTTTTCACAAGTGATTAACAGTCTTAGACATTATGGAAACATTTTCAATACTTTTAATACTGTACTCATTATATTTGAAAAGGTTTCTAAACAAAATATCTAAAGCAATCTTGGTAAAATGCATTTAATTGCCATACAATACCAGGAAAGTTATCCCCTGGCCAATCAATGAATATTATGGTACCTAGTATTATAGTTTATTTATTATTAACAAAGAGTTCATTTTTAAGGAATTTGGAGAGAATAGTGGTACCAGTTTCAAACACATAATGCATTTGACCTTTTACATTTTATTATCAAAATTTTAGGGAGAACAAAGAAAAATAAGGAGGGAATAATTTAGTTAATCATGGCTAAACAAATAATTACACATCTGAAAGTAATGTATGACTTTGTGGTAAAATGAGTCACAATGCTTAATCATGATAATTGCTGTATTATTCCATGCACATTGTAGGACTTACTTATCATTTGTAGGGCTTATGCTGTCCATGATTATTTAAAGTCTCACAATACAGTGTATTGTACTTCACAAACCAAAAGATGGTCCAAACTCCAATAAATTATTCATGTAGCTGCAGCCACGACCTCTTAAAGAGCATTACATGTATACCATATTTGCCCTCATAATTTTTAAATTAACAGAAATTAAATTAACTAAATTGAATGATAGTCCTGACTTCTTCCTAATATACAGTCAAACCTGTCTATAGTGGCCACTGTCTATAGTGACCACCTATTTATAGTGACCATTGATTCCCTTCAGGTGAAAATGCATGTTATAGAACCTGTCTGTAGAGGCCACCTGTCTACAGTGGCCACTTTTTCTGTTTCCCTTGGGGTGGCCACTATAGACAGGTTTGACTGTAGCTGATCATGCTGTACTAAATTGTGATACATGAATATGTAGCTTACTATCCAAACTGAAAACAATGCACAAATTTGTTACATTGTACAAACATTTTAACTTTATTTTCTTTAAAAATCTTGTGAAAACAAATAATAAACCTCATACCCTACGTTTGTAATCAAGAGGCTTTGCGAGCTTCAACTCCCTGATCAGACCTCCAATCATCACGATGTTTCGATACATAGCATGCTGCTTCCTCAGACAAACATCAGCATCCATAATGCAAGCTCACTCTGTATCACGCAAGTTTCAATAAACTGGGACTACAAATAATGATATCGATGAAGCACCTTGATCCACAGTATGCATTAGCTGCTTTCTACCCTCAATTTCCAGGCAATTTGAAGTTAGGCAAGATTTTGTAAGAAATTAATTCAAAGCAAAACAAGAGTCAACGTTAGCATGAAAGTTATGAATTCCAAGGAATAAGTCAATGAACAAAGACTATCTGCACACAGCTCAGAAATCTAAGGATACAATAGAATCCACATTTGCTGATCAGTCAACGCAGGCTAACTGCCTGTTTTTGATGAGGAACTGTTGTCCGATTGCAAGATCAATTGTGCTCATCTGGTTAGAGTGTTCAATGGCATCAAAACTTCTAAATTCATGAAGAAGACAAGAACTAGAAGAGATGATTGTCAAAATAACTGATCAATGTTGGAAATACACAATATTCCTCAAGACAACCACCCTTGAAGATACCTATAGAGCTAAAAAAAAACTTCAAGTCTTTTGCAAATGGTTCTTGTCAGAAAAGTTTGGTGATGTGGGGCTTGCTTCCATTACCAACAAAATAGCAGCAACTGCAAAGTCATTGCATCAGAAAATCCAAATTCATCTGTCCATGAGAACATTCATGCTGTGATGCCTGTTTCCATTTCAAAAAACAAAACATGTAGTCCATAGCTATGTAAGCTGTATTGCATCAGAAGTTGAAGTTCCATCCATCCATCCATGGGAACATGACNAAAAAAAAAATAAAAAATAAAATAAAAAAAAAAATAAAAAAATAAAAAAAAAAATAATAAAATAAAATAAATAAAACATAAAAAAGGGGGGAAGGGTGGAAAAATGAAATTCATCTAAATCAGAAGCACATCTATTTTTTTTGCAATTTGTCTACATGTACATTCACATATCATATCAACTATAAAACTGATTTCAACAACAGGAAATGAAATCTGAAGGATGAAATATTTCCTTGTCATTTTCTATGATATTAGGGAATACATTCATAAACACTAAAAGAATAAATACTGAGATATTGCACTAATTGTGAATATTTATTTCTATATTCCCTTGATGTTAAAATGTCCAGCAAGTGGGTGTAATTCTGAAATTATAGGGGTCAGTTCTCATAACCATTCATAATTGTACAGTATGCATGGTTATACTGTAGGGCATTTAAAACGTTTTTTAGGGCTAAGCTATTATTAGCATGTGGGGAACAATCCCTTTGTGGGCTAGCAGGGAATTAATTTTACTTTTCACAATTGATTAACAGTCTTAGACATTATGGAAACATTTTCAATACTTTAAATACTGTACTCATTATATTTGAAAAGGTTTCTAAACAAAATATCTAAAGCAATCTTGGTAAAATGCATTTAATTGTCATACAATACCAGGAAAGTTATCCGCTGGGCAAATGAATATTATGGGGTACCTAGTATAGTTCATTATTAGCAAAGAGTTCATTTTAAGGAATTTGGAGAGAATAGTGGTACCAGTTTCAAACACATAATGGATTGGACCTATTCAATCTTATCATCAAAATTCTAGGGAGAACAAGCAAAAATTAGGAGGGGATAATTTAATCAGAGGCTAAAAGAATAATTACACATTTTAAAGTATTGAAAGCCCCAATATACTGTATATAAATGCCTTTGTTGTATAATGAATCATAATACGTAATCACAATAATTGCTGTATTATTGAATGGACATTGAGGGACTAACATTTCATTTGCAGGGCTTGAAAATTACTCAAAATCTCATGATACAGTGTACACATGTACTATGCTTCACAATTTTAAAACTCAATTTGTAAATTACACTGTATGGTATGGGCATCCTCCTCTGCGCCAGGTCCCTCATTTGCGCCTCATTGACATACGCGATGTAACTCTCGCGCTCGGTGAAATCAAGACTTTTTCCAGAAAATCTCCAACTGCGTGTAAAGTGAATGGGATGCAGAGAAGGGACCCAAATATTTTAAACGCCAAAAATGAGAGGGTGTATATTTCATCTAAAATGACATTGTTCCTGGTCAGATTTTGCTGAGATATTTCTCACACATAATCTTTAGAATATTTGTGATAATATCAGATTAAAATTGAATTGGATTTTCATTGACTTCATGCTTTTTTTCAAGCTGAAAGTTTAGGTGCGCAGACGTGCGACCTCCCATCATACATCCATGTAGAAATACTGACGTTGTAGCCATGACCAATTCAAGAACATTATACCGTATTTGCCCTTAATGATAAACATAATTTTAATACATGTTGTTAAAATAATTTAAAGAGATTAAAGAGATATTGAATCTAATTTGTTTAATTTTGGCAGGGGGGGGGTGAGGGGGTGTTGCTACATAGTTGCAAATTGGAAGACTAATTTTCATTTGCGCACTGTCTCAACTTTTGACAAGACATGCATGAACCAATGGTCTGATTATTGCATGCCACTCAACTGCAACTTTCTAGCAACACTCCCTTGGATTAATAAGTCATCTCAAATATTTAGCTGATGCTCTCCTCGATTGGGACAGCTAAGATGTACTGGAAACATTACACTGTACAAGCATTTTATCTTTTTATTAAAAAAAAAACCTTTTTGAAAAAAAAGTAATAAACCTCATACCCTACGTTTGTAATCAAGAGGCTTCGCGAGTTTCAACTCCCTGATCAGACCTCCAATCGTCACAATGTTTCGATACATAGCATGCTGCTTCCTCAGACAAACATCAGCATCCATAATGCAAGCTCACTCAGTATCACGCAAGTTTCAATGAATTGGGACTACAAATAATGGTTTTGATAAATCAAATGCCTTGATCCACAGTGTATATTAGCTGCTTTCTATCCTCAATTTACAGTTAATTTGAAGAAACAAGCGTTTTCCATTACTTAATCCAAAGCAAAACACAAATCAATATTCACATGAAAATAATGAACTCCAAAGAATGATTCAGTCAATGAACAAAAAATATCTGCACACAGTTCAGAAATCTAAGGATACAATAGAATCTACATTTGCTGATCCTTCAACGCAGGCTAAAGTTCTGCCTCTTCTTGATGAGGAACTGTTGTCCGATTGCAAGATCAACTGTGCTCATCTGGTTAGAGTGTTCAATGGCATCAAAACTTCTAAATTCATGAAGAAGAAGAAAAGAACTAGAGAATATAATTGTCAAAAATAACTGATCAATGTTGGAAATACACAATATTCCTCAAGACAACTATCCTTGAAGATACCTATAGAGCTAAAAAAAACTTCAAGTCTTTTGCAAATGGTTCTTGTCAGAAAAGTTTGGTGATGTGGGGCTTGCTTCCATTACCAACAAAATAGCAGCAACTGCAAAGTCATTGCATCAGAAAATCCAATTCATCTGTCCATGAGAACATTCATGCTGTGGTGCCTGTTCCCATTTCCAGAAACAAAACATGTAGTCCATAGCTATGTAAGATATATTGCATCAGAAGTTGAAGGTCTTCGATCCATGGGAACATGAGTATCAAGATACTATGGGGCATGTTTCCATTCCCAGTAAGATATGGTTAGCTAACAAGCTATCGCATCATTAAAAAGCTCATCGTTCAGACATGATCCTTTTAATGCTGTGATGCCATTTCAATTTCAAGTAAAATGGGAGCACCTATTAAAGTTCAAGTACATGTATATATTCGTGAGAACACAACTACGTTGAGTCTGTGGTTCACATTTTCATCCAAAGTAACATGTAAGAAATTACATCACATCCACGTACATGTAGCTGTTACATCAGAATTTCCAAGATCATCCATCAACTTGGCCTGTGATCAAGCTTTGCACACAGACATATGGCATTGCTCAATGACAACACTGGTCCCCCTTCCGTAGTCAACACACCTAGAAGTTTCATAAATTTACAGATCCAAGTTCATGGGCCACAACATGCATCAATCCAACAATCCTCCATTACAGTACAGTACATGTATCTGAAGATAATTATAGCCCAAGCCACCAGCTTAGGCACTCCAAGCAACAGAAAGCATGCTCTGCCTATTGTGTGTACTCCCCGAGTTAGCACAGAAAAGAGCAATCCCCATCGGGGTGTTTAGTTATGCCAAGATACGAAAAAATCCACTAAAGTGTTAAAAAATTGCAGCAAACCAGTTTGAATCCGCAAAGATCCAGCGCTTCACCCTACACTGTCCAGGAGGTGTAATGTTTTTTCCAAGTAAAACCAATGTCAATACACAAGAGATGTATCTCCCGAAAAAAGATTTCCTCCGAGCAAAAAAATGTTTTCAAAACTCAGCTTAAAATGCAAAATAAATACCAATACATCTGAGCTGTATCTCCCAAAATATTTCTTATGAGCAAAAAATGTCTGCAAAACTCAGCTTAAATGCAGATCTCCCAGCGTTAAAAAGATATGGTGATGGTGGTACACATGCACCTAAATATGATTTGGGGCTGTGTGACATTCAGAGGACAATTGTTATCAAGATAAGCCCTGTGATCGAACGAGGGAGCTATCAGGAACAATGTCCAGGGACCCCGATCCAGGCACAGGCCCTGTTCACACACTACTGCAATAGGGGCATTCGCACTAGTTAAGAGAAATTGATGTCAGGATCATGATTTCTGGGTATAATTTTGCTTGGTCATACATTTTGTTAAATTCCGTTCAAATAATTTTCCAGTTTGGACATGCGCAGTGCGCGCCTGTTACGTAGTCCTTCTAGATCACAATTTGAATCACCTCCCTATTCCAACTGCTGCCTGTATTACATCAATGTTTGGATTGTGATCCAAATCATTTTTATTTTGTAGTGTGAACGCCCCAAATGTCCAGTGACCCTGATCCAGGCACAGGTCATGTTCACACACTACTGCGACTAGGGGTGTTCGCACAATGTGAATTATCGCGATCCTGACACCGGCAGGGACTAAAAGGGGAGTGAGAGGAATTCCTCTCCTAAAGCTCCCCTTATATGCTTTTAGGGGGAGTGATTCATAGAGCCTCCTGTAACCCCAGTGTTGCTACATGAAAACCTTATTTAGCCCCCCTAAAACTCTCCAGGAGAGCTATTTATACATACATGTACATGTGACTCTCCTGTCAATTTTAAATTCTGTCCCTACATTGATGTTCATGTGGAGGTCAGGATCACAATAATTTGATGATGATGATGATGGTGATAACGATGATGACGACGACGATGATGATGATGATGATGATGATGATGATGATGATGATGATGATGATATTGATGATGATAACGATGACAATGAAGGTGATGATGATGATGAGGATCATAATTATATAATATTGGATGGCAATAAATGGAATACCAGGGAATATTGCACGAGTTAGGGCAATATTGGCCCTAACGAGTGCAATATTCCCGGTATTTCNACCAGAAGGCTGGTCACTGCTTTGCGCAAGCGTAAAATTGAAGCCGTACAATATGGCTTAATATTGTACGGCTTAAAACTCTCATATAGATAATAATTCTAATTATTTTTTTTCTGGATAGATGTTTAAAAGGGGGGTGCAACTTTTTTCACATAGAACTGTACAGTAAAGCGTTGAATCTTTTTCCTCAACATCTAATCAAAATAGAAAAGTAAGATTATTCCCTAAAATGATTGAGATAGGCTGAGACATGATGATGAGGATGAAAATGACGGTGAAGATGGTGACGATGATGATAAATATGATGACAATGACAATAATGATGATGATGATAATGATGATGATGATGATGATGATGATGATGATGAGGATCATAATTCTAATTATTTTTTTTCTGGATAGATGTTTAAAAGGGGGGTGCAACTTTTTCACATAGAACTGTACAGTAAAGCGTTGAATCTTTTTCCTCGACATCTAACACTGCTAATCAAAATAGAAAAGTAAGATTATTCCCTAAAATGATTGAGATAGGCTGAGACATGATGATGAGGATGATGATTATGATGAAAAATGATGGTGAAGATGGTGACAAATATGATGACAATGACAATGACGATGGTGATAATGATGATCATGATCATGATAATGATGGTGGTGATGACGATGATGATGATGATAAAGATGATGATGACAATGAAGATAATGATGATGTCTTATAAAATGATAAAGATAATGATGATAATGATGGTGATAGATGATGATGATGATGATGATGATGATGATGATGATGATGATGATGATGATGATGGTGATGATGACGATGACAATGAAGATGATGATGAGGATCATGATTCAAATTAATTTTTTCTGGATAGATGAGGAAAAGGAGGGTGCTAATGAATATGATGGTAAATAATGCAGGGAATAGTTTTCCTGGTATCGCATTGCAATTTGCTATGCATTTTTGCCCGATTGCATTGCTCTACAAAATATCTTTTGTTTAGCAACTTTTTTGAAATAGAACTGTACAGTAAATCTTTTTCCTTAACATCTACAGTATAACTGCTAATCAAATTAGAAAAGTAATATTATTCCGTGTAATGATTGAGATAAGCTTTAAAGACATGATGATGATGATGATGATGATTATGGGCATTTTCACCACGGAAAGACACAGAGCCCCAAAATTTGAAGTCGCACTGTGCCCTCATAGTTCAAAGTGAAAATCTGAAATTACTACAGAGTTTTCTTTATATTACAGACATAGTATTGCCCTCATAGTTCAAAGTGAAAATCTGAAATTACTACAGAATCTTCTTTATATTACAGACAACCATCCAATATAAAACAATTTGACATTTGACATTCTTACGGAGAATAAAATCAACAAACAAAAAATTGCATATATGGGACTATGGACACAAAAATTTGCTTTAAATTCTTCTTATTCTTTTATTAGGTAATTTTTTGGGTATCTTTTTTCATTTTATTGATTTTAATGGATTACTTCAACAGATTTTCGGTACTTAATGAATAAAACAAGAATGGAAAGATGCACAAACAACACTGGATTTAAGTGTAACGTCAGTTACGTAACGTCAGTTACCTACATGTCTTTAGTACATTTTTGAGGGCATTAAAACAGATAATTCAAATTGCTCATAACTTTGCATATTTTTTCCCAAGAACCTAGGTGTAATATATACAAAAAAGTAGATAATCATTGCGAGTCTGAGACAAGAGATGTGACTTTGACTCTACCCCTTCATTTTCCATGTCCTTTTGGCGTAATGTCAGTTACCGACACATTTTTGCTTGCTGAAACGTAACAAATGAAGTAACATTGAGAAAATCAGTGTCAGTTCATTCATCAAGGATAGTTTCATTAACTACATGTATATCCTTAACAAACTCCATTCATTTGTAGTAAGAGAGATACACAAAATTAAAGATGTTGAAGATTGGTGCTGTGTAACGTCAGTTACCGTGAAAATGCCCTTATGATGAAAATGATGGTGAAGATGGTGACAATGACAATGATGATAAAGATGATCATGATTATGACAATGAAGGTGACGATGATGATGATTATAATTACTGTATAGTGATGATGATGATGATGATGATCACGATCATGATAATGATGGTGGTGATGACCATGAAGATGATGATATGATGTGATAAAGATAATGATGAAGATGATGATGATGATGATGATGGTGATAATGATGATGATGTGCAGAACCACAATGTATACATTTTGTATTTGGATGTCAATCTATTGTGACATAGTGCAAAGATAAGGAGCCTAGACTATAGATCACAATGATATCAACTTCGTTCAGCTCTCCATTTGCTCGAAAATTTGTCTTTCTTGATTTCATAAAATAGTAAACTGAACCATTGATTCCTACTCAAGAAAAATAAAACTGGTAGGCCTATGTTGAAGTATCAAATATTATTTTAAGATTCACCAAAGATCAACAATTCTATCCCCCTAAACTACAATATAGGAACATTAATTTAATTGTCAAATATTCTTCCATGTACATAATGTTCTAAATCTAGTTGTTCTTGACAAACAGTCTATACGCAAGGGCATAAATAAAGATAAACACCCAGTAATGCACATGATATTGACCATATTGCATAAAAAGTTGAGTTTGAACGTAAATCATAAAATTAAACACAACTAAATTTTCAACCAGTCAGGATCGAATCTAATTATGACTTGCGAGTAAACACAGATTTGATCTTATTTTCTTATTCTTATCCAATGTGAAAACCATTGACTTAGATGAATGCAAAATACAAAGGTGACTAAAACTAAATTACAATGACAAAACTTAAATTTGGGGATGAAAACAAAATTTGTTGTCATTGGGGCATTGATTTATGTCTAATAAATATGTTACTCTATACAGACAGACACAAGCCAATTGGTCGACTCTATTTTCTCCTGGTTTATATTAAACCTGTTGTCTCAAACATATAACTCCGCACCTTATTTCTTAAGAAAAGGAAGAAAATTTTTAATTCTCTCTTCGTGGTTTGAACGTCCATCCCCGCACACCCGTACACCCGAATGGTCGCAATCACAGAGGGGTGACTCGACCCACTCATGCCGGAACCTGAGCGGTCGACGCGAGGACATGTCCGCCCTCGATTCGCTGACAATCGCCTCGTCCCATCCAGGCAAAGTTGTGACCTAACAACATTACAAGAATTACAGATATTTTACTTTTAGAGTAGACAAATCTAATATGATACTAACCTTGTCCTTATCAGCACCTTCTGCTTTCAAAGTACGGACGACTTCGCCTTGTTTTTTGATACTTTCCACAATCTGTTTCTTCTGCTCGTCTGCCATCTTGTCGTTTTTGCCGTTTGCTCTA
>BQKZ01008385.1:4091-25192 GCA_036244855.1 Temnopleurus reevesii | reverse complement strand
CACGGACGGACGGACACACGGACGGACGGACGGACAGACAACCCGAAAACATAATGCCTCCGGCACCACCTTACGGTGGCGGAGGCATAAAAAGTATTCAAACAATAACATTTTTTAACCATCAACCCAAACCTCCAATAAATTGTTGAATATTTTAAAAAATGCAAAGAAACTGAAAATCTTAATCATATTGTATGGCGTGCATGACTGCACTAATTATTACTTCTAGGATCTAAAAATTCTGTAATCTGTATGTAATATGTCTTATCTACACACAGAGATTTTTAAATATGAAAACAATATCAGAGAATGGAAATTGATAAAAGTCATAAAATTATTGAGTATTTTTATCTCACCTGGGAAGCTAGGTCGGTGAAGATGGAGAGGAGAACGGACATCAGTTTACTCGTTGCTCGATGTGCTGCCACCATGTGGTGAAGAAACACACAGGCTAGTCCCAGGTACTGCTGCACCATGGGAATGACGCTTGTTGCCATGGCACAGCACTTGTTGAAAATCTGAAATTCAAGAATGATAACGAAGTCTACATGAAGTGAATTGAATGAAGGTCCCATCATCATTTGATTGGGGGGGGGGGGGTGGAACTACTTTACAAATTACTATGGAAAACTATCTGATCAATGTCATTATTTACAGCTATATGAAAATATAAACCCCATCAAATATGAAAAATGTTCTCTATACACAGTGGATGGTTGCTAGATTATTACACTGTATATATGATACAAATGTATTAAAAAGAAGCATGAGGGTCACAGCATATTTATCAATCAAATGATTTATATGTTGGGTAGATAATAATTGAAATAATTCTTGCCTTATCCAAGCATCTCAGAAACGCACAGTCGATCAGTGTTTATCCATGGTGGGATCAGGCAAGAATTATTTCAACTGCTTATTACCTTTTACTATTTACTATTTCCATTGACAACAAATTATAAAGTTCTGCTGAAGGTCATTCATTTTCACAAAATACTTCACAAGAAACTGGTACAACAATTATGAATAATAGTAGCAGAAAGAAAGTTTTACAGCAGAAAATATTAAAATGGAAACTTTTCTTCGGCGATGTTTCACAAAATCGTCCTTACACATACAAATAACTTATGAAAGACTGGAATGAGTCTTATAAGCATAGGATTCTCAAAGATTCAGCACAAGAACTGGTAGCAGTCGTTCATCAAGCCATTCTTGAAGCATTTTGTAAATTGGTGAAATACTACCTAGCTAATCTACTAAACACCTACACTACTCACTCATATTATGAAGCATCGTCACAAGGTCAACTCGACAAGTCTATGCTCCACTGTACTAACAACTGGTGATCCTTTCTTTGGTGTGATTCAGCGCCATGAAGTGCGAGAAAGGATCACCAGTTAATTGTACAGTTGTGTGTAGATCTACGCACAGCTTTATGAAAAACAACCCTGGTCATATGACAAACGTTCCATAATCTTGACAATAATAGCACAAAGTAGATAATAAAGAAAATGAACAAAGAATATTTTCATCATACCTCCTCATCGACTGTAGATCCACATTTCTCCCTCATACTGTGAAGCATAGCAACAAGGTCAACTCCACATGTAACAATCTTGCTGACCTCTAGTAACCTTTGGTCATGTGACAAGNTTCTCCCTCATACTGTGAAGCATAGCAACAAGGTCAACTCCACATGTAACAATCTTGCTGACCTCTAGTAACCTTTGGTCATGTGACAAGCCTGTCACAATCTTCTTGACGAGAAGGCCGTCCAGGTCCAGCTCACTTTCTTCTTCTTCTGTAAAACATGAATATGAGAAGGAATTTCTTGTAATAATTGGTGATCAGGGCCCCGTAATACAAAGGTTTGTAATTAATTGCTCAGCTATGGCAAATCATGTACTAAAGCTTCAATTGATTGCAAAGTCAAAAAGCGATTAATCGCAAACCTTTATAGGAAAGGAAAGGATGTAGTTCAGAGGAGTGTATCATTCAAATTTGAATATTTACGCCAGAAGAAGAAGAGAGAAAGAGGATCGCCATCTTAACGTCTCCATCCGAAAGACGGTATGTGACCAGGCTTCGAACCCACAGGCAGGACCTAACCCAAATCTATGACTGTCCCGAACAGCTTGATTTTAGGCGCACGCTACAACGCCTCAGTCAGGGGACCTGTTCTTATAGTCTCTTCAGGCAGACAATAGCTGTCTATTTGGAAAAATAAGGAAGCTTATACACGCAGTGAAAAAGCGGGTTGTTCAACTCACCAAGGGGCCTTCTATAAGATGAGAATGCAGGAAGTTGAACACCTTGCCTTCGCGCTGCACATATAAGCTTCCAACTTGCATAGGTAGGAGGGGACTTTTTGGCCAAACGATTGAGAATACAATCCACGTACAATGTAGCATAAAGGAGGTGATCCCTTTGAAAAAGTGATAAGACTACCAGTGTGTTGGCTTGTCTTACAACCAGGTGGTAAACAGTTGAATTTCTGGCAGCTTTATACCAAAATACATTAAAAGATGGCAAAAAATGCTGCTACCCTGTTTGGCATTCAACAAGAAAGGGATAGAGTAATGTCAAACTGCCGCTGATCGCCGACTGCTGGGCCCACAATTTAAACAAGCAAAACAATTTTTGTGCTAAGTTTTCATATAATTTGGAGTTAACTTTATTTATCATTATTATTTTACCTTGCTCCTCTGCATTCTTCTCCAATTCTTTATCCATCAAGTTGGTCTGCTCTGCTTTCACCAGTGATTGGACACCAAGTAAAATACATCTCACTGTTTCCTCCATCTTATCTCTCGTATCCGACATGGCAATCGATGATGTGGTATTCATGCTGGAATCTGTTGTCAGGAAAGGTAGACAAATAGGAGCTCATGCAAGTATAAAGTTAAAATAATGGGCTGTCAGTATGTAAGGCATTCTTTAACAGTGCCAAATTATCGAGCAACCAGTCTCAAAGCATGAGAGCTTATTGATATATGTGATACTAAAAATAACTAAAGCTAGCTATGAATGAATGAATGAATAATAAACATTCACTTTCCGAAAGAGTAAAAATGCATCAGCACTCAGAAACCATCAGTATTACCGAAGCTCGCCAAAGTTCCCAGCAGAGGTTTATCAGTGAATGGTGCGTTTCCATAATTCATAAGCAACAGGCCAGTCGGTGATAAATTACTAGTGTTAAATTGTTTGTTTCCAGTCTTTTCTCATCCTTTCCCGTCTTCTCCTATTTTTTCTCTTCTTTTCCTGTCTTTTCTAGTCCTTTTTTTTTTTCTTGTTTTTTTTTTCTTTTCTAGTCTCGTCCAGTCTTTTCTAGTCTCTTCCAGTCTTTTCCAGCCTTTTCTAGTCCTTTCTTTACTTTGCCTTCTGTCCTTTCTTGTTCTGTCTGGTCTAGTTTTGTTTTGTTTTTTTTGAAATTTTTTTTCACTCCATATCAATCCATATATTACCTGATCTGGGGACACTTTTTTCTCCTAGAGACTGGTTCCATGTCTCAAACTCTTCTCTCCAGTTCCTGATACACTGTGTGGTGTACACAAGCGACTGTACTAGTTGTGTTTGTTCACCAGTCTCAGGTAGGGAAAATGCTTCTACTGTGTTCATGAGCCTTTCGATTATCTGAGGGAAGCTGGAATGACACTCCCTCAAAATTTTGATGGTGTCCCTGCATAAACAGAATAAAACATTAGACAGAGAAAGCTGTAAAACATAGAAATTGTGTTGCTACATTTATACATGTAGATACATAAAAATAATCTTTTCACATTTCTCATGTGCATTAAATCTGGATATGGTAACCCAAGTTGAAGCTCCACTCTCAATGAGCCAAAAAGTTATACTTCCTGTACAAATTCCAAGAGATCTTTCCGGAAGTGATGAACACAAGGTACCAGGTAAGGTATTTATTATTCACTGTCAGAAACTGGTCAAACAAAGTCACATTCGGACCTTTATGAAAGAATCAAGTGAAGCGAGATCAACACTATGTATACTATTTTATATCTGTCTAATGCAATCAGTTCATGATATTAATCTGCGAAACACACACTAAATGTAAAGAAGGCAAACATACAAAAATATGGATCTTAAATTGAATCACACGATCCATAACACCAGAAAATTGTGTCTGCACTACAAATTACCGTGATCCTGACATCAATGTTTGAACATTTACGTCAGGATCGCGGTAATGCGCCAGTGCAAACGCTCCCAATGATTGGGGGGGAGGGGGGTTAGGTTAAAGGAAGGCAGGGGGCTCGCCCATGAAATGCCAAATATCACTCATTAAATATGCAGATTTATCAACATGTGACCTACCATGGTATAAGTGTGATGGATCCTCTCATCTTGGCTACTTCTATGTGATGGGCCCATGGATCCAAGGATGCTTTCAATCCCTCCAATGAGTCTTGACAGGTCTGGAAAAAAACAGGAACATTTATTTTTGATATACATCCGGACAGAGTTTATCTAATAGACCAATAATTGATAGTAATAATCATAATAATTCTATTTTACACAGGATAGCCGCTTCAGTTCTTTGAACTGTTCATGCAACATGCCCTGCAATAACATCCAGCTAATACTACCCTGGTTTATTGGATTCAGGCATGCAAGCATGCAATGTATGCTCGTTCTCCACTCCCTGGAAAGAATATCAGTGGATGCTACAATTAATTGCTCCAATTGATTCACGTTTTTGCTAACAAGCATAGTTATGTACATGGTATTCCTAATTTCTATTTCTAGGTATTACTAGAAAGATAACTTCAATACCACTTTCAACTTAAAAATGGCTTTCAAAAGCATTACAATGTCATTATGGTTCACAAATATCCATCTAATTGACAAAACAGTTAATCAAATGTATTAGAAAGTCCCCACTGAGTTAAGAGTCACTTTTTGCTTTTCATGTCCATATGCCAGTTGATGCAATGTAAGTCATATTTTTGTTACGTTATTCATTGTTAATTCACAAAAAGATCTAACACTGCTAATCTGCGTCAACTACCTCATCCACATGAAAAGCAAAAAACTGCCCAATTTCTATTTGTTTCAGTTGAACATCTAACCTTCATGTTAGTCTTGATCTCCAGCCACACAGCATCACCCTTGTGGCACCGATCAGCCTTCGCTAGCCTTCTCTCTGGAACAGGACTAAAGATCTTGGACTTGGACTCTCCATCGATCTTGTCTAGTTCTGGACAGCAATCCAAGAGGGCAGTGAACTGGATAACAGCTTGCAGCGATTGGTCAATTATGACCTTTGACATGTCAATCCATTCAGCTGATTTTTGCTGTGGTGGAAGGCAGCAGGATTGTTGGGGAACGTCCACTGATGAGTTCTTGTGTAGATGCTGCAGCTCGTTCAACACATTCCTGCATTTCATAAATGATAATAAGAAGAGAAGAATGTGTTAGAACTTAAAGCTACATATACTCTTGTCTGAATGTCACATCCTACGATTTCCACCACTGAAGAAAATATCTTGGAAAACTAAAATAGATCCCATTGCTTTATAGAGGCTCTACAAATTTGAATTTTTCATTGTAATGCAAGCCATGCAGTATGTATTTCCTCCTGAGAATATACGAGAGTAATCGGTACATCAGGATTTTAAATATGAACCATTTGAACATGCTGCAGAGAAATTTTTCCTGAAGTATTTTGAAAGAAATGTTAATACTTCATTACTGCAAGATCGTTGTCTGACATCGCATCCCCAAAAGAACTTAGTCTGGTATATAAGCTACACATTAAATGCTGAAATGATTGATTGTGGATGTACACAGAAAGACAAGACAAAATCTATTCAATGAAGGATATGAACGGTTTTACACAATTCGCAACTTCGAAAGCAATCAATAAAATCTGAATCAGCACTATACTACTATCTTCAAATTGGTGTAGATTGCCATCTCCATTTGGGGCAAAATTCCTCTTACCTGAGATGTGAAATATTGGTTGCCATGGTAGCAATCTCTAGTCTCTGGGATGTGGTCAGATCAGAGAGGTGTTCCGTGAAACCCTTTACCCTCTCGATGTTTCCAACTCCAAGCTCCTAGAATAAACATGTAACAAAGATGAATGGGACATGAGTTTGTGCAATTTGGACATTTTCGATATTAGGGTGTTTGTAGGTGGCGATGGCGGTGGCAACTGCGAAGGCAGTGGCAATAGTGATGGTGATGATGACAGTGATGATGATGGTGATGGTGGTGATGGTGATGATGGTGATGATGATGATAATGGTGATGATAGTGATGGAGATGATGACAGTGATGGTGATGGTGATGATGGTGAAGACAGTGATGATGATGGTGATGGAGATGATGATGGTGATGATGATGATGATGGTGATGATAATGATGGTGGTGGTGGCGGTGGTGGTGGTAAGGATGAGGATGATGATGGTGGTGGTGAAAATGATGATGATGATGGTGATGATAGTGGTGGTGGTGGTGGTGGTGGTGGTGGCAGTGGTGGTAGTGATGGTGATAGCAGTCGTGGTAGCGATGGCAATGGTGAGGATGATGACGCAAGTTGACTACAAATGGCACCTCTAACCATTGTCATTGTTGTCAACGGCAGCAGCATCATTACATCACTATTGACATCTACATATACATTTTGAATGAGCTTTTTAAAAATGCAAAAAAAAAATCAAAAATATTATATCCCTAGCATACATACCTTTGCTGGGTTGTCCACAGCATCCCTGAGAGCTGCCCTCCGAGCTTGACAGCGGAAGAAGTACTCATGACATCCAATCCAAGAATCAGATATTGATGAGGTTGCCCTGCTATTGAAATCATTTCAGAGGTAATGCTAATTCCATACTGATCAAAGTTAAAGGAAACATGTCTCAAAATATTTCATCTAATCAAAAGATGTACTGTACATGTACAACTTTTCCTATTTAAAGAAGCTTAGTAAACATTTTCTTTATTTCCACTGAATTTCTAAAAGCAGCTGTTATCTCATAGGTCATGTTCACAGGTTTGGACAACTTAGAAAAGTTTATTTACCATATCAACCTCTTAATTATCACACAGAGACATTACCAGTCACATATTTTTTTATTTATTTTTTTTTACAAAACATACAGATCAACTAAAAGCTCAACCATATACTTATACTTACACTGGCCACTTGTCAGGTGACTGATCACATGATTCCTCACATGGCTTGAAGGTTCCCTGAAGGTCAACAGGAGGGAGGAAGAGGAAGCTCTCTGGTTGGTCCTTGTCGGTCTGATTCAGTCTGATCAGCCCCTTCTTGTATGACAGTCCTGCAAGGGAATAATTAAAAAGGGTGTTTCATGAAGCTGTTCGTAGTAGATCGACATGTACGCGCAACCCCATGAATGATTGGTGATCATTTTTAGCACATAAGAAAGAGTTACCACTTGTTCATAGAGTCGTGCATACCTCTACAAAAATCTTCAAGAAACACATCCCTAGAGGGAATTTAGCGCCGACTATTGCAATGAAGTTTTTGATTTGGATTGGATGAAATATTTGACTGTTGCTATAGCAAGCGTCAGGAAATAAGTGTTGTCACGACAAAATTCATAAAACACTCACACCCACAAAGAGTACCGGTATCTGTTCATAACATCTACTATCTCTAGTATTAGAAAATGTTTAGTACCCCTAAATTAAATCATATGATGCTCTTTCTAACTCCTGTTAAAATAGTCAATATTCAATATTCTTTCTGCTTCCTGTGTCCATTTGCTACTGCAGATTTTTTTTACAATTTGAAATTCTGTGTTAATGCCCGAGTTCATAAGAAGTTTACAAACTTTGAAATGAAAAGATCATGGCAATTCATGTTTTACCTATCGTGGAGAGGTGCTTGAAGAGCTCAGAAAGTGCTTTCCTCTTCCTTTGATGGATGTGTCTTATCTCAGATTTCTGCTTGTCCGACTCAGCATCCTAAAAAATGACAACACATTGAAAATACTCATTTGCCTATTAATTAGGAGGCAATCCCTTAATTTTTTATTTTTTTTTTTACAAAATCTCTCCTTTCTTGCTATTTCCCTTGACTTTATGAACAACTTCAGCCACAATCGCTTTGCGCTTTGAAACACCTGTATAAAGCGCCTTATAAATGTAATTATTATTATTATTATTATTAATCATTAAAAAGTATTACATCAAGTTTACAATCAGATTTCAGGAAACCCCATATGGGTGTCGTCAGTATATCATTTGTAGAATCGCCCATTTTAAAACCTCCATATTAATATAAGCTATTCAATAGGCCAGTTTAATATCAAAGTCAAATCAATGTACATTTCTTGCTCCGACTGGGCCATTTTTTAAAGAAAAAGGTAAAGGATTCCTCCATACCTTAGTGACTTCTAGAGCCTGAAGCTCCTTGACCGTTGTCACTATTTCTCCAACAAACTCATCCAGGGTCCCTGACATCACGGAGTAGCTCCTCCTAGAGACCAGAGAGGTACAGTGCTTCTTCATCCTCTCAAAGAGGACCGGTATCCTAGCAACAAGACCGGTATCAGAAGGGTCACATTGGTCTGGTCGCATTGTGAAGTACTCCTAGTGTACATAGAAACAAAAATAGAGATAATGAGAATGAATACTAATGATTGAAGGTCCCTGATATCAAAGAGTAACTCCTTTTAGAGACAAGTGATGTAAAATGCTCTTTCATCCTCTTAAAGAGGACCAGTATCCTATCAACAAGACCGGTATCGGGAGGGTCAGATTGGTCTGGTGGCATTGTGAAGTACTCCTAGATGTACATTAAAACAGAAGAGAGAGATGAAAATGATAATAAATACAAATGGTTTACGGTCCTTGACATCACAGAGCACATCTACCTCCTCTCAGAGACAAGGGACGTGCAGTGCTTCTTCATCTTCTTTATAAACAGGACCAGTAATGCTTAAAGGTCACTGACATGACAAGCTAGCTCCTCTTAGAGGATCATTATCCTAGCAATAGAATCATTATCCTAACAACTGGACCGTTATCCTTGTAACAACACTGGTTTCTTGTGGGCGAAGGGTAGTTTGGTCCGACAGCTTTGAGAAGTACTCCTTATGTATATTGAAACAGGTGAGGGACGAAAACAAGAATATAGTGATCGTAGGTCCAATGTATGATGGGATAGCTTCTCTTAGAGACGAGTAATGTACAATGCGTCTTCATCCTAAGAAACAGGACCAGTATCCTAGCAACACAACCATCATAGGGTCAATCCATCTATTTTTGGCTTCCCATTACCATTGTGTTGAGACATCAACATGTACATTGTATTCCATTTTTAATATTAGAGTCCATTCATTCATTTATAAATTTGACTCCCCTATGAACATCTCCAATAGTTTTGCTCTTACCTGATACTTTTGATCACTGAAGATCATCTTCCATTTCTCGGGCTGGATAGCATCGTTGGTTTCTGTCTGTTCTTTGGGTTTGCTTGCCTCAATTCTCTCATCCACAAACACAGTTTTGGCAGGTCCTTGCAGGATAACCTGGTCAACAAAATTATAATAATTACTAAATATTTGATCAAGTCATGAAAAAAATGTTAGTCCACAGCCTGGATAGCATTTGCCTATCTGTCCTTTAGGTTGACTGGACTTGATTTTCTTTTCAGCATTGGCAAGTTCTTAAGAGATAACCTGGTCAACAAAACCACAATAATTGTTAATAACTAGATCAAATAATGATTCAATTATATTCATAAGTATGGATAACATTTTGTCTCTATCTGTCATTTGGGTTAACTGGCCTCTATTTTCTCATCCACAAGTACAAAATTACTGGCAATAACCAAATTATAAAAAATGTAGTATTGTGTAGCACTGCTGAATATAATATCATCCAAGGTATATATTTCAAATAATTTAGCATATACAAACTCACCTCGTATTTCTTCCTGAACTTGATGAGAGTCTTGTGTGTCTTCTCTACAGCCTGCTTCATTGCCCAGAAACTGATATCATTCCACTTGGCAATCTTCACAAAATCCTGGGAATAAAAAACAGAGGGATGATATATTTGATGTCAGCTCCATAAAACTGAGCTATTTCATGCAAGGATTTGTTTTTTCTGGTGTTTTTTTTTTTTTTTACTAAGTACGGAATGTTCACGAAATTCATGGTAATTTTGTGGGTGAAATAAAGGGGAGAAGTAGAGGAATGTAGCTGATAGATGGAGGGAAAGAGGAATTTAAATGAAAGCGAATGAAGAAAAGAGGGAAACACAACTGTAAGTTTACATTAATTTACACAGATTAACAATAACAATTCATGAATTCTTATTCCTACCTTGAGTTCCTTCTCAATGGGTTTCCTCTTGTTCTCAATCTCCATGGTAACTGCTGGTAAGAACTGTCTGTAGTAGCAGTACATGTTCCACAGAATGCAGGATAGTTCTGGCACATTCAAAGATACAGTAATAGAAATTTACCTTGAAAGATGATTTATTTACAATTGATTATTGTAAACAAGACAATGACATTTTTCTTTAATAAAATATAAAAATCTAGACAGGAATTAAATATCTAATGCATTATGCAGCCATTTAATATAAATTGACAATCAAGTTATCCTTAACATCTAATATAAATTTTTATGAAATTTATAGAGCACATTTTTCCATTGATAATAAGCTATTGCAATCCTACATGAATTCTAACGAAAATTTGATTGCAATAAATGGTTGGTGACCAATTTGGCCCATACTCTGTCATCCATAACAACTAAGGGAGTTTTGTTAGAAAGTTGTGGTAAATTGCTGGTTGCAGTTGATCAACACATGCATATCAAATTCATGCCCAGACTATGAGCAAACCAAATGCATGTTTCAAATTGCCAAATTGATTTCCGCAACCGTTTTAAAATACTCTCATGTGTTTGATTTCTCACTCATGTTCATTTCCTTTAAATCATTTTACGAACCAGATGTTTCTTTGCTGGACTGTGTTGCGGTGACGGTCTGAGAGTGGAAAGCAAGGAGCATCTCGAGTCTGGAAGCAAACTCTCCTAGGTTAGCGCCCTCTATCAGCTTTTGAAGAATACCCACAATTCCTTGGATGGTCATGTGATCTTGGTCCATTCCATCATGGTCACCCTCTTCAGATTTGCCCGAAATTTCTGCTACAGTCCCATTGCCTGACTTCTCAGTCAGGTTTTCCTGATCAGTCCCACTGCATGGTTTCGGTGTTTGCGTTTCATCCACGGACTTGGCAAGGTATGATTGGATGAGACGATACACATGAAACCACCACTTGAGGGAGCCCTCCGCATGTTTAAAGGTCACATTGTCCAGCATAGCTACCCAGCAGCTGCGTTTCAAAGAAGAAACAAATTTATGGTCACTTCATTATTTCAACTTCGTTACAGTAGCTTATAAAAATGTTCACATCAGACTGTGAATGATCAAATAGATTAGAAAGCTTTCACCAACCAGGGTTTATCCACTAACTTTGTTTTAAAGGTTGCCCAGAGCTATCAAAATAATTCCCAGCATCTGGACAGGATTCAAACCATGAACTTTCAATTATTATACAAGTGTCATAACCACTAGACCATCCCAGTGATCAGGTAAATGTTTGTGTACAGTGAACAATTTTTGTAATGTAATGTGTAATGTGCGAAAATGTCTGAAATTTACTGAATTCACTAAAATTTATGTACCGGTATGCTAAAATATTGGCTTTTGAATTGAAAACCTATGTGTAAATTTAGGAAATTTAGAAAAATATGAGTGACAAAGACTGCAGAATGATAATACAGGTAACTCTACCGAAGTTGAATCTCTTGGAACCATAAAAATATGTTCGACTCATGGGAGGTACTGGTAATTGCATATTTTGCATGATTTGTTCTTCAAAACTACTTGCAAGAATTTTTAACTTAGAGAAGATCAACATAGACAGGGTTGATTGTATTTCAAAATTGTATTATGGACTAACAATGTATCAACCTACTTTAATTCTAGCTTCCTCCAGCGGATGATCGTCTGTGTGATCTCTTCAAGATGTGTCTGGATCGAGACTGCTTTGCTTGCGTTTGTCTCCCATTCCTAAAAGGAAACGTAGCATCACAAGTGATTAATCTATATTCTTACAAAAGGCACAGAGTGTAAGATGGACTCAATTGTTGAACATTTGACACAACATCAAGTTGTGATGCTCTAAATTATATATGTTTTTACTAATTAATAAGTAATTAATTAGAATTAATTAATTGAATAAAGTGCATTTGGAACAAGTGATAGCTACAGAGATAAAGACAAAAATCCATGCTGAATCACGATTGAGAGTTCAACAAACTTCTCCATAATCATGACAAAATTGTTGAGATTAAAAGGAACCTCATTCCTTCTCCAAATAGAATATTCAGTTCAGTTTAGTTAATCCATTTAATAAAAACAGAATACAACAAAACAAAACAAGAGAACCGACAGTTCTCGAGGCTATTTTGCATTGTAATTTTGCTTTGATTTTAAAATATATTTTTGAAATCATCTAAAATTGTGCTACCTGAGATTTAGCTAGAAGCAGCTCCAGACCAGTCACAAACTTCATCAGAGGACTGTCCACACTGAATGACTTGATTCGCTCTATCAGCATAGTCAGCTATAGGATGAAACACAAACAAAACGTTTAATTGCATTAGTGTGAACTCGAAGGTAGCTGAGAGTGCCTAACACTTTGCCTGATACATTTGCTTCCATGTGTTCAATATTGTTCTTTGATAAATTCTATCTACAACTGTACAATATACAACCATGAAGCTAAGTTGTAGATTTCATCTCAAATAGAGAATCATTCAAATATTCCTTTATAAAATTTAGAGAAAAAGAAACGTCCCTACCCAGATTTAGAGAAGATTGTTTTCTCATTTGTGTCCAAAATTCATTTCATAATACCATCCAGAACCTATGCAGATTATACACGGTTGCATTTCCCATTATAAATGCTAAGACCACTTTACAAGGAAGCCCTTGATTGGTTCCATAAAACCACCCGGAACCGGTATGCACCGGATAGCTTCAGAATAATTGCCTCATTAATAACCGGTTTCAACACGGGATGCTCTAGCCACTCGGCAAGGAGGCCCTTGATTGGCTTCATAAAACCATCCAGAACAGGTATGCACTGGATATAGTCAGGTATATTGTGCCATTACTAACCTGTTTCAACGTGGGATGCTCTGGCCACTCAGCAAGAGGGCCCTTGATTCCCTCCATATAACAACCTAGAATTGGTATGTACTGGATAAATTCAGGTGTCTTACACCATAACTTACCTGTTTCAATGTGGGATGTTCTGGCCACTCAGCAAGGAGGCCCTTGATTCGCTCCATAAAACTGTCCAGAACCGGTATGCACTGGATAGCTTCCGGTATGTTAGCATCATGGTAGATATCATACGGCTTGGACGTATCATCTGTCTTCTTGATTGGCTTTGATTTTTCATCAGACTGCTCTGTTGATATGGCAACGCGGAGGTCGTGAACTCTCATAAGATGTGCGCCGGTCATGTATTTATCGAGGGAAGGTGCTACATCGAAGAGGAAAGCAAGTATTGAATGAGTTATTTTACCCTTTTTTAACTGGGAGAGGGGGTCAATTTATCCCTCAATGAATTTTGTGATTGCTCCAACAAATAGATGAATTTTGGTTACAATGAATTACATTAAGATTCTTCTCAGAAATAAACAAAGCAAAAATATTTATCAGTCATACATGTTGTTACTCTAAAAGTTTTCCTATAAAATGACCGAATAAAACTTACCAATTTTTGTTTCAACAAAAGTTTTCAAAGTAATCAGTAATATAAACAGAGGTGATTCATGAACAAATATACAAATATATGTTGTGGCTAAAAAATAAAGTTATATATTTTTTACATGTCTCACTTTAAATGAAGTAGAGAAAGTAATTTATAAAACAAAATAACAAAACTTACCCATGTAAGGTAAGACTTCACTAGCAAGCTGGATGATGGTTGAGTAACCCAGTCCTGTAACTCTCCTCACATCCTGGTCAAGATATGACATGCCTCCGTCCGGTGACCGCATCCAACCAATGTTGACCATCTGTGTGAACATATCATTATGGGTGTCCCTCAAGTGTCGCATTGTCTCCACATCTAGTTGTTTAGTGGTGGAGGTCTCGTTGGATGTAGAGGGATGATCCTCGTCTTGGGGTTGAGGCTGATCATCTAAAGTAGGCTCATCTGTGATGTCTGCAAACTCCTGTTAAAATTGGGAGAAAGTTGAGATTCAAAAATGACTTTTGAAACAACTTGTTGCAGGGTCCCTCAGGTGTAGTATTGTCTCCATGTCTAGTTCTTTAGTGGTGAAGGTCAGGTTGGAAGTGGGAGGGTCACCCTTGTTCTTGATCTGTGGCAACATTATCTAAGGGGGCGTTGCTAGAGGGTTGCCATTGATTGCAAACCAACAATTGAAAATTAAATTGCGCATTTGCTTTCTTGCATGGACTGCACCTCTGACAAGACATCCATGAAAGAATGATTTTTATTTTGATCAACTGCAACTTACAACTGATTGAAACTTTTGAGCTACATCCCTCAAGATGGGTTCAGCTGTAATGTGGATTGAATGATGGCTCATAGTGCTGTTTAGGACATTGAAGTAAGTGATATGCATTTTATGTTGAGCTAATACTGTGAGCACCTAGCAGAGGTAGAAACTAGAGCAACAGCATCTACCATCATCATACTAGTATACAACAATCTCAGTCATTACCTTTTCAAACGATGGGAAGCTCTCCCTCAGATCCCTCTCCTCCATCTCCTCATCAGTGATGGCATCGCCATGGCTACGACTCTTGTACTTGTACATGCTAGCCTCCTCTTCCTCCCTCTGTCTTGCTGCCTCCTCAGCCTGGTGGTAGTGAGACACGAATGATCCCGTGATGCCGTGCAGGAGGTCAAGGGTCGCTTGAGTGAGCTGGCCGTGGAGTGTGGTGTGGTTGATAGCGTGCTGGAAGGCAATCTTCAAGATGCTACAAAGACACAAAACACAAGGTATTACTAAGAAGTCCCATGATGAATCACATAGAAAATCAACAAACTTCTGTAACAATACAGAAGATTAATAGAGCACCATGATTATTCATTTTTACCGAAACGCTCAAGGCATCAACTTCATCACAATGATCATCATCATTACCATCATCATTATCATAACCATCATCATCATCATCATCATCATCATCATCATCATCATCACCACCATCATCATTATATTATCATCATCAATATCATTCTCCTCCTCCTCCTAATCCTCCTACTCCTCCTGCTCATGATAATCATCAAGACCACCATCATCACTATCATCATCATCATCATCATCATCATCATCATCATCATCATCATCATCACCACAGCCATCATCACATCATCTAATCATCATCATAATTATCATCATTATCATTATCATCATCATATTCCTCTCGTGATTTAGCCTGAATTTGATACAAACCTATGCATGATGTGCTCTTGCTTTGCTTGCCCCATTGACCATTCAGTCCAGACCCTCTGTAGAAGTGAGTTTACATTCTCCGTGGTCAAACTCTCAGCCATAGACATCCAAGAGGAGAATTTATGCTGTGATGATGGGAAACTTGCAAGGCAAATTACCAGATCATTCATATTGAGAATCTGAGAAGATAAATGAAACAAAGGATAAAGAAAACTAGGGAAAAGTCTTAAATAGAAATCTGCCTGAATACATTTTCTAGAATGATACAAGTATGACCACTCTACACTTTACTTGATTTGATTTGATTTGATTTATTTGTCAAGAATCCTTTATGAGCTTTTTACAGTAAGGCCTATCATAGCGGTAACCCGTCTACATTGACCATCTGTCTATCATGGCCAACAAAATTGCATCCCTCCAGATGAAAATTCATGTTCTAGAACCTTTGTATAGAAGTCACCTGTCTACAGCATGGCCACTTTTGAAGGAGACCTTGTTTATTTTGTCCAATATTTTTAACCTTGAACTTCACAATGATCAATAACCCATCATTGCTAATTACATGACCTGACAGATGTGTAGTTGTTTCCTATTAATGTCTAGAGAGGAAAAACAAAGAAGTATGGAACAAACAAATTTCAAACACTAACTTGTTCTTTGACTGGCTCCATTGGCAACTCAAGAAACTGCTCCCGATGCTTGCACTGAACAGAATGTGCAAGGAGCTGCATGCCGTACGAGACACCGGCCACACCCATCGACATGCCCGACCAGAGGTCACGATAGGCGGGGTACTCTGCCCGGATTCGGTTCAGGAAATGCTCCTGAGACGCCTGCCATGCGCGGTGTTCGTCCCTCAAGATGGCGCTGTTATCTCGTCTGTTGAAGAAGACATCAACCTGCTTGTTGAAGAGGTCTTCAATGGTTTTGGTCGATCCGCTGGTGGTCAGATAGACCTGGACGTCCTTGATAAGGTCATCAAACTAAGAAGCAAACAGAAAAAAGTAGCAAAAGGACATATATAGTTTATCATAATTTTGATCACCTAGGTGTCTTCAAAATATTCACACTGAAAATCTAATTTTCTTTTCTCACTTTGATGTTTGACATTTTCAAGAAGCACCACTCATTAGCTGTATGTCATATAATTAAAGTTGAAAAGAACAAAAAAACATTCAGTACCTGTGGTGGGTGTGGCCTGAATGCATTCCTCTTAGCAAGCTCCGCCTCCATCTCCCTTAGCAATATCAGTCTCTCCTGCATAGCTCGGATACGAGGATGTGTCAGGTGATCATGCTCGGCAAGGGATTGTCCAGTCAGGAACTTGGACGACGTCTCTCTTACTTCTAACTCGGCTTCCAGTGCCTGTATCTGATATTGGAAAATGTAAAAACAGAATGTGATACATCATGTATACATCATTGTTAACACGGCAACAGTGACTCAAGTCACAACAAAATCAAGGGGGTTTGTCTTCTCACCAAAATACAACTCCATACCAAATTTGAACTGTATAATCAGACAGGAATTTTTTCTCTTAGAGCGTTCACAAAAAATACTTTTAAACATGTCATGGTTACCAAGGCAACAGTGGCTCAATCCACACAAAAATTAATAGGGTTTTCCATTCCCCTCAGTGCGACTCAATACCTAATTAAAAAACTATCTGACACGAATTGTGCTTTGTTCCATCATATGAGAACATACCTCTTCTTTGATGTAGCTGTGTCTAAGGGCATGATTCTCTGCAGGATCCACTGGTCCTTGAGGGGCTAGCAGGATGGCCTGGAGGTGACCTAATCTTATCCAACAAGTTCCCACGAGATTCAGATCAGAAACAAAATCTTTCAGAGTGCAGTCATCTGTACAGTCAGAATAAAAGGGTTAGAGTTGGAAATTCTTGAATGTCAATCAAATTTTACCTTATTTCATTTTATAATTTTCTGTAGCATTTTTGTTTCTATTACTTTATTTTTGTTTTTTTGTTTTTTCTGTCATAATTCTTTTTGGTTATTTCATCCTATTTAATCACTGTAAAACTTTATTCTTAAACTTTTGTTGAAATTATTTTTACCTATTTATATCAGGAGTCGGACAGCAACTGAACAGCCCTAGTTTGATGTTGCACTATCCCTTTTTTACTGAACATCTTTTAACATATTTTGGTATGACGCAGACTGGAATCAAACCTGGATTTCCTGGTTATGAGGAGAGCGCTCTACTGATTGAGCTTTAGGGCCATCATTCATCCGGATTTTAATAACGGTTTGGGCCCTAATGTACATACGAAACTTAATGTCTAATACAAATACATTATGTTGCATGAATTTGAGAAAAACACCTGGATGCATGTCATGTTTCAACAACTTTCATGTATGTTAACAATGTGAGATTTAAAAACAATTCAATTGAGGTCTTATAGGAATTATTATTTGTATCACAAATCTGTAACTGCCCAAAATTTTACCTTGATCTCTTCCGGTGCATGTAACAAGCACTTTCTGTAAATCCGTGAGCAGTTTCTTCACTAAATCACCAACACTGTCAATCACCCTCCTAGCCTCGCCCATCTCATCTCTGACCAATGGCAGGGCTTCGCTCTCCATCTGGCTCCGCCCACTGTACCGATCTAGAATCAACTCTAGTCTGTTATACGCCGAGAGGGAGTCTGCATGACTGCTGTCGTCATTGACACGTTCTGGGATGCGGAAGCAGGCTGCCAACCACGACACTTTGTCGCCCTCGTCGGGCAGCAAGCAGGAGATTCCACGTAAGAGCCATAATGCACATGACATCAGGTAGTTTATGGTAGAATTCCTGCAAATAGTTGAGAAAAAATAAATTCACGTTTCAACTCTTATTACATAATTTATTACTCTCTTTGGCAAATTTGAGTGTTCAATGTTAAATCTGTATGAACTGCGAGCTTGAAAAGTAAATTTAAGATCATCAATGAAGAAAAACTTATTCAATATCTATCCCCCACCACCAAATATAGATTAAACAATAAGCTAAAAAATGTGGGATACTAAAAAATACATATTTAGCCCTACCTCATTCATTTGAAATATAGGACTATATTCTGTAGTAGATAATTAGATTGATAGACAACGTTAAAAACTACAGCAACTACACATCAAAAGGAATTCAATATTTCAATTGTCAAGGGTTCAACATTTCATCTTACATGAAATCAGACTCCTTGCTACTCATCCATCCAGCGTTCCTCCAAAGCACCTGTGACATCTCCTCTAGGTGCGACTGATGGGCCTCCCAGGAGGACAGGGGTATGGTCTTACCCCCATCAGACACCTGCTCCACCCCATCCTCTGGTCCTCTACTAGTGGAGGTGGTGGTAGAAGGGTGTTGGGTGTGATCGGTGAGAAGGTGGAACATGCATTGAGTCTGAACAGGAGAGTACAGCTGGGCTGGTCCCTGAAGAAAGAAGATAGTCATTGCTTAATTTTCTTTACATGGATTCGGTTAAAGACATTTTACAACTTTGTTTTTGTTTAACACATTTTCAAGAGCCAGATCCTAAATGCTTGCTTTGATGAAAAAAAAAATTAAAATCAAATAACAAAATCTTTATGTGTTACAATGTTTTCAAGAATCTCGTTGTTTGATTGGTTGATTGACATTGATCATACAGTCCATTTATTAATTATATCATCATCAATGCAATTTTGTTTCCATCCATTGTGCAATTAAGCTACGTCCATCGCACAGTCAATTACAACAAGTAAAAACCCATAGCAGCATGCAGTGTAAAAACTTAAGAAAATAAGCTCTCAACTACTTTAAGAAATATGGCAAATTCCTTAATTACCTTAACAGAGCTGTTATCTTCCAACACATATCCCTCCATCTCTTCCTCATCATCTTCAGCAAGGTGTTTCCATGACAACCACTTCTCCATTGATGCAGCTACAGTGTTCGATTGCATGTGGGAGAGGTGGGCAGCTGCTACCTCTGCAACGACCCCTTTCTGACCTTGGACTGATCCACTCTCATTATGGGGCAGCGCAAGTGCAGTGTTGAGGGGGGCTATCAGGAGCGGGCTGAAAGGAACTTGGTAACGGGTGAACTCCAAGAGGGAATCAATGTCTGTCTGTTGTCCCTCAGAAATACAGCTTTGACTGGAAAAGGTAGAAATGGAGCAAGAAATTATTTATGAGGCATACAGTTACCATTTTGATTCATTACATGTTAATTCCAATTTCATATTGATTATGTAAGGGATTTGGGCACAAATATTGTAATACCGATTAAAAAGAGTGAAACAATACAGTATGTGATTCGCGTTAATCCCTGGTGGTCCAAAAATCAGCCCAGTATACCAAGCACATTTGATTGCACTTATGTTATAAAATCATGATGGTACTTTTGTTTCATGTCATTAATGAGCAGTGTTTGAAATAAACATTCCCCAAAATATCAAACTATCATAAAACAATTCTAACAATATGAAAATTTATATGAAAATTGACCTTGTTCATTTCCCTCTAACTACATGTTAATTGTTGATCCAGTTGTGAGTTGCAAATTTGTTATCTGATTTACACAAATTTGGAATGAAAATAATAATTCATGTCTCACAACTTTTATCACAATTTATATCATACCAGAACATGGATAACATAAAAATGGATCAGCAAGAAAATGGTAATGCATACACCTACCCCTCCATTTTGAAGCTTTCCAAAATCATCTGTGAAACTACCCGTTGTGAAGTTGAGAGGGCTAGATGCTCCATGACTGGCCATAGCCACACTGTCAACTCCTTGGCATCTGGGAATGTTCCATGTGTCTGATTAGGGGTGGAATTAGGCTCTTCTGGATAGAGGGATAGATCTCTGGGTAGAAGTCCAAGCTCCATGAGGTTGTACTCAATGGGACCAAGCATATCATATGCCACTGCATAAAAAAATGACAAGAAATGTTAATCAATTCAAATCTCTTTTCAGCCAGATGGTAACTTAAAAATATATATTTTTCATGCACATTATCGTATTCTTAAATAATCGTCACTTTGCTATTAAAGATTTCAGTATATTTCTCTCCAATATATCTTTCATCGTTAAAAAGTTGAGCGGTTTATACATTTAGGAAGAGTTTCTAGGTTATTTGATATGTGTAAAATATTGCAGTTGGAAGCATGGTGAATCTCTTGGATTCCTATATGTTCTACTTGCATCCTCCTCTCTTAATGTCTTTATAATGCCCATTTTATTGAATACTACCTGCATTGTGCAGATACATATAAAACATGGATGCCACTGACTCCTAACACTTTCCAAAATTTGTTTTATCCAACAGTTTGTACACAATCTTCAAACTAAATTTGCTGAAATCCGGAAATTTGTTGAAGATCACTCCATTTGCTTTGGTCAGTCATGGCAAAAGACAAAAAGACAGAAAGATCCCAGTGAAAGAAAGGCTTTAAATTTGGACTTGTTTATATAATCACTAGAATTGTGGAAATAAAATGAACCAAACTGAACTTAACTTACATTCAGTTTCATTCTGAAGAGCAGCTTCAATCAGAAAACCCAACAACTTCCTACAAGTGAACATTCCACGACT
>BQKZ01008384.1:13705-24441 GCA_036244855.1 Temnopleurus reevesii | reverse complement strand
TGGTTTTAGATTAGGAAGATGCTATTCTTCAGTTGGAAATGAAGAGGTAAGAAAGCAAAGTGAAATTTAGTCTCATGAAGAATAAGATAGATTTGTGAAATGGAGTTGAAATGGGATCGTGAGTGGAGCCCGTCGTCATGCCCATGGCCAGCGGAGCTGAGCTGAGCTCTGCCACTTGGCCGCCAGGCACCCGGACCAGTTCAGACGGTGGAGGTCGATGTGCTGCTTGGGCTGGGGGTGTAGCATTTCGTGGCAATATCGTGCTCTATATAGACTATAATACCTCTCCATTCACTGCTGCCAATTTGTTCATTGTTGAGGACAGATAGGGGCAGACCCGGAGAATAGCGACCAGATTGCGTGCGCGCGCCATGTAAAAATTGCAAACATCGGCGGCAGAAGTCCAAAATACACACAGGTAACCATCCACAAAACAAGTCCTAAAGCGACTTTCATTACATTTTATAAACACAATAATGGTTTTAAATGTTATTTTCTTTACCCTTCTTCAATATTTCAAGAAATCTTTTGAAAATTTAATCGACTTTGGTGTTAAAAGTGTAAACTTGAGCCAACTTTACCAAATGTTTGTAGGTCGAATCTGGTGCAAAAATCATCGCCGACGCACTACTGCACGCTTCCATAGGATTGTACACAAATTGAATACATCGCACGCACCTGGTCGCTATTCTCCGGGTTTGCCCAGATAGGAACCGCAATTGGATTGTACCCTAAAATCAATGCACGCTAAAAATTTTGCAAAATTAGTGAGTTCATTACCTTCTTTTAATCTAAGTTCTATGTTGTTGGTAATTTCCTCCAGTTGCTGGAGCACTGCAGTAATTTTGCAGAGATGGAGTTGCTGCGGGCCACAACTAGACACTGCCATACCAAAAATCTTTGTGCATGACAAAAGGCTACAGAACTATCGTGCATGAACCACTTTCTTAAACATCCATTTGATATCAGTTGTCAGACAATAGTCATTCATGACTCTGGAATGAAAAGGATTCTTCCAAACTTCAGTAGCATTGGCATTGCACAATGGACTAAATATGTTCAGGCCTGTGTACTTGAATTCTTTCTTTTAGCTCATTATTGATATACACAGAGCTTTAGTACATGACTTTGGTTTTCACTTTGATATGACTCCTAATTACATATTCACAGCATTGGTTTAGGATATATCATTCAATAAGAAATGGAATATGTTTTGCCAGAATATTGTACATTGTTTGAATGCAAGTTGTGTAAATTCCAGCATCATACCACATTACCACTTAACATAAATAAAGGTCAAAGTAACCAACATTTTTTTGTACAATTTATTGCATCAAGAAAAGTGTTCAGCAGTTTAGGGGTTAATAATAGAAATAAGCCTTGACAATGACAGTTTATTTTTTGTTAGCATTCTGAAACGTAGCCTAACCTCCTATCCTGTATATTCAAGAAACAGGGAATAATTTCACTTTTCACATCTGATTAGCAGTTTAAGGAAATATTTCAATACTTTAATGTACATTTCTATGTTAAAAAGATGCTAAACACAATGTTCATACATGTAATTTGCCAGAGGAAGAAGAATTCTAGCTGAAATAGTTGGTTTTGCTTTTCACATCTGATTAGCAGTTTCAGACATTGAGGAAATATTTTCAATACTTTACTGTACAATTTTAGGTGAAAAAGTTGCTACACAAAACATACTTTGTATAGGAATCGTGCTAAAATGCACAGCAAAGTGTAATGCGAGCGATACCAGGAAAATTATTCCCTGCTGTTGACTACACTTGATAATTTTCCTCTTGTTCTAATTTGCTTCTTGTAGTCTGGTGTTGTGTTAGGTGTCTATGAGAATGAGACCGGTGAAGGTGTTGTCTTTACACCTGCGGCGGCCAAGGTCAACAAACAAACAGAAGGTCAGCTTGAACAACTTGTCGACAGGTAAGTCATTGTTATTAACAGATTGACTACTTAATTCTGTAATTCCCATAGACTTCTTGCATAGACTACATGGTTTTAGTAGTCAAATGGTTAATCTACGATGGATCTCACTCTGAAGTTGGGTGATTAAAAAAAAAATTGTTGGGTCTGTTACACTAACAGCGATGTAATTTCAAGCCAACTGTTTCATGAAATTTCTTGAAATTTAATTAAAAGCACAGTATTTATTAGATACTTGGTGAATTTTAAGGAATTCCAATGAACATTTTGTGGTGACATACATAGCTATAATCATTACAGAGATTGCACTTTTTCCATGGAATTACCCAGTTACAAGAAAAGTATCAATTAAATGTAAGCTTTTCACACAAGAATAATCGTCTCATAGGAAATTGTTCAAAGTCTAAGCTGCCATACCATTTCATGTGTCAATGATCCATGTAACCTTGACTTGTCACTTTACCTAACAAAGTAAAGACAAATCTTCTCTTTTATTCTGCTAAGAAACAGAGAGCAGGTTTGTCATATATTGATTTTTGCATAGTCATGTAATGTATTACCATTTTAGAAACATGTTTTTGTACTCTACCCATTCCAGATATTGTCGCAAATTGAAGAAAGGCAAAAGCAGAGTATTCTATGGTCTGAATGAGGTGAGATATAACTTAAACATTTTCAGGGTGCTACAAGAATTTTTTTCACCACTTGCCCAGTTGGGCTATTAATATTTTAAATCATTTTCCCAAGCAAAAGTTTATCTTGCCCCAACTTGATGGCTGAGGCTCCATGGACAATTTAATTTACTTGCCCAACAGTACATTTGGTTGCCCCGGGCATGTGGGCAAGATGGTTTGTAGTGCCCTGCTGTTTGTTGTAAATGTATTTGTTTAGAAGTGCTCTATTCACTTCACCCTTTTACCCAAAATTCTGGAAGAATTCTTTCTGCTATCAATCAACTGCCTGCTGTGGTTTTGATATTACTTTTAGGAGAGAAAGGATCCAATAAATTTAGAAATCGCTAAGATAAATTTGATGGTTCACTATCATGTACATAAAAGAGATTCTTTCACATACAGTACCCAGCAGAACTGAGTATACCCGATATGATGATTTAGAAATGAAATGTCACTCTTCAATGTTTTGTAATAAAGGCCGACACCCTTGCTTACTTTTCAGGAAAACAGTTGTCCAGATTTCATATAGTAATAATAATGATAATAATAATTGAATTTATATAGCGCTTTTTTCCAGAGGATACAAAGCGCTGCTTAAAAAGACATATATTTAGCTATATTAGGAATTATAAAGATGGGTTTTGAGGTGTTTCTTGAAAAGGTTGAGTGATTTGGTATGCTGATAATCTGTAAATTGCAACACAATCTTTATTCCAATCTTTTTTTCCTGGTCATGTTATCAGTAATTTCTCTATCATGGTCAGAAACTAGGAAAGGTTTTGGTGATAAATTTTATTTGAAAACTAACATTGATCGTTGTTTACACATGCAATTTCCATCTAATATTTAGGAATTCAACAATGTTGCAGTCGTAAGCCTTGGCAAACAGTCTGCTGGGGTCAATGAACTGGAATGTGTGGACGAGGGAAGAGAGAATGTCCGAGCTGCCATGGCAACAGGGGTGAGGCAACTAAGAGAGGCTGGCTGCAAGGCAGTTTCGGTGGATCCGTGTTCTGATGCAGAAGGTACTAAAATGAATTCGACCAAACGCATTTGACCGGTTTACGACCCGAATCGGGAAATACATTTTAGTAGTATTTAATATGATAGTGATATCAAGAATTCGGACACTGTTGACACTTTTAAGACACATCTAAAAACATATCTATTTGATAGAGCCTTTCAATGTTGAGTTCAATATGTAACCTTGATTCTTTGCTGAGCACATTTAGTAAATAACTGTGGTTTCTCTTTTCATCTCTCTTAATCAGCACATAGAGACAAGTGTGTAACATGTGCATTGTAAATACAGTATAATATCATTATTATTATTATTATATGGGCATTTTGACAAATAAAATCTAACTAATCAATGTTCTGGAAACTCATATCAATACTAGACTTATGACTTCATTGCAAAAATCAGTTTTATACCTGCTATAAGGGCAAATAAGTTGCAAGTCCTAGACAATTTACAGGCTGCTCTTTCTCTTCCGACTTCCGTATGACTCAGAGTTGATTTGATTTTCTTTCTATGGAGAAAGCTTGTTTAATGCCATTTTCTCAATTTTGTATGATTACTCTGAGTATTCAGAACTTCGGTCAAAAATATTTTTTTATGGATTTGAATGCTTCTTTGAGATATTAATACATTTTTTTAAATTGGACCAGTCATAATGTGTGCAGTGGACTTGAAAAATCAAGAGGGCAATTCATGAACTCTGGCACAGTGACAAGCTCGCATTCTGCCACAGTTATCATAGTAACAGTCACCCTGTTCATCCAATCATAAGAATTCCACTGGATTTAGTCAGTGCTGACTAATATTTGTTTCATGCCTCATGCTTCATGTAACACCATCCTGGTCCCTTCTTGTTCCACATTTCCTCTTGTTATAATGTCCATAGACATTATTATTGGGTACAATTATCTTTGAAAATGTGAAAATAACAACCAGCTGATATGTAAATGTATGCTGAAATAACGGCTTTCACAGTACCTAGCTATAAGGATGTATTAGCTTTTACAGTACCTAGCTCCTAGAATGTTGCTAGCTTCTACACTCTACAAGCTTATATTTCAGCATACATAAATTTTAGCATATTCACTGAGTTTTAGAATCCCCTTGTGCATCCACCTGGTTTTATCGTCTACTGAAATATTTGCTTGGATTTTAATGTAGCGACCATGAATTCTGTAAAATTTCCACTCAATGTAATGACCAATAAACTTGTTAAAAAAAGGTCTTTCAAAAGGTGAAAATAACAACCCGCTTATATGTAAATATGCCTGAATTTCAGTGAATTTACTAAGATTTATGTATTGACATTTACTGTCTAAATTTTCATAGGTGGTTTATATATGAGGCAAATGGTCTTGTAAAGGAGAGCCATAGGAATAGATATAGAATATTCTGTTTCAAAAGACAAGAGTAATTTATTATTGTATGGATCTGTTCTGAATTCATATTTGAATGTCCTCTATTTTGATTGATTATAGTTTGGTTAATTCTACTTGAATTATTAATGCTTTGACGTAATTTTTTTAATGCTTCATAGCCGCTGCTGAAGGATCAATTCTCTCTGTGTATGAGTATGATGAGCTGAAAGCAGAGGCCAGTAGGAAGCCTAAAGTAGATATATCACTTCTCAACAAAGATAACAGGTATGATGTAACAATTGTGAAGGAAATCTTATAATATATAGTCATTTTCATTAGTGCAGGTCCTCCTATAATTGTTGCACTTGCTTCAATACATTTGTTGTCTTATTCAAAGTAGCTTTACTCTTGGATCTTTGCTACTTGGTCCTAAATTTTCTACTCAAGTATTAAGGCATACCATAGGTCTATGAATATTGTAGGAAGAGAAAAACATAGAGATATGACAAAAATATTCCCGCACACTGTATCAAATGCCTAACAGTCATTTAAAGATTGAATTGTCAAATAAGTCCCTTTTTGATGAAATTATGAGTCACACACACAAAAAAAAAATTAAGAAGGAAAGAAAATGAGTAAGTATTTAAAATGAATAGATTTTGAGTATTCCTTTCTTGAATGTTGCAATTGAAGAAATTCAGGTGATTTTGGGTATCACAAATTTCTACATGATTTTAATGATTGAGCAAATCAGAAAAGAAAAAAACTTAACAGAAATTGTATGATTAAATTTTGTTGCAACATCACATGAACATGTTCAAGCATCTGTATGTTGTTCTTTTCCACATTGTAGCTCACAATATCAAAGTTCATGGAGGAGAGGGGAGATTCTTGCCAATGCCCAGAACTTTGCTCGTAAACTGATGGAGATGCCAGCCAACAAACTCACACCGACATCTTTCTCCGAGATTGCTCACAACAAGAGACAACACACAGACCTACCCCTCACCATTCAAGCACAGTAAGATTGTTCATTTGCTTAATTTTAGACATACCTTTCCTAAATCTGACATAGCATTAACAATATATGAGTATCCCCTTGAAATTCTAACAAAATCACTTCAACATCTTTGTCAGAGATTAAACATAACAAGAGAGAAAAGACAGAATTACCCATCACCAATCAAGCACAGTAAAAGTATCAATTTGTTTAATTTTACAAAGTGCATTCTCAAACCTGATATTGCAACAACTGTACAAATATTCCTTTGAAATGCCAACAAACTCACTTTAATATCAATATCTGTGATTGCTGAAAACAAGAGACAACATACAGATCTACCTCTTACCATTCAGACACAGTAAGATAGCTCATTTGCTCAGTTAACAAACCGCATTCTCAAACCTGACATAGCAACAACTGTATAAATATTCCTTTGAATGCCAACAAATTTACGTTGACATCAATTTCGGCGATTGGTCGTAACAAGAGACAACATGCAAATTTGCTTATTGCCATTCAAGTACAGTACGTCATAGAATCTCTTTTAAGATACTTTTGATCATTTACAAAGCTCTTGTTGGTCAAGCCCCAAGTTATATTGTAGAACTCTTGAAATTCAAATCACACAACCATACGCACAATCTTCGCAGCTCACAAGACACCCTATTGTTACAGACAACAACTCGTAAAACAAAAGTCACTCTAGGAGAAAGAGCATTTGCATGTGCAGCGCCCAAACTCTGGAATAAACTACCTATTGATATACAAAATTCATTGTCACTAAATGCATTTAAATCAAAATTTAAAACATATCTTTTTGACACGCCATTATAATTCTACTTTACCACTCATGTCTTTACTTAAATAAGAGTCTTTTTAGCGCAGTTGAATATATAAATATAGTTTCTGCGCTATATAAGTATAATTATTATTATTAACCGTATCAGACATCTGAGCCATTTGATTTTTACACTTTATTGCCCCGTAAAAGACAGAGCGGTCCATAAATTACTTTATTGCCCGCGGTCAAATGTCTATGGGATTTTGCGTGTAAAAACAGCGGGCAATAAATTCACATGCGAAATACGCGGACCGCGATCTCGCGAGCATGCGATTGGTTTACCGGTACGTGCATAAAGTCAGCGCAGTTTTTGTGCATTGAGCTCGCGACGTGCCTTGTGAACAAACGTGGAAGCGCCAAGTTCGAAGAAATTTGCTTCGTTCGATGACAATTCGAACTAGATGGAATTTGGCAAGATAGGAATGCTTAAAATACTATTATAAGAAGGCAACTAAACAAGCAGCCAATATTCTGAAGGAATATATTGCGTAGAAAAATCTTCAGCTTGATCTGGAGACTGTGGACAAAAAACTCTTGCCTCTGTTCTTGCAAAATTCTGGTAAGAAATACTGGTAAATTTACCCTTTTGGATATTGTGTTCGCTCTAGATGTCTGATTTGGTTAATAATAACAATATGGACTATCTCTTTCGGGAGACACAACATTTATGGCCCTGAGTAGAATCGTATTGCCCTCATCTTCGACTCGGGCAATACGATTCTACTCAGGGCCATAAATGTTGTGTCTTCCTCAAGGCTAGTCCATATTGTATTATTATTATATTATTATTAAAAGGCCCATTTACTGAGATTTGCAAACCGCATTCGTGAATCCAAGTATTCCTCTGAAATGCTGAATTGGATATTTATCTGTCTTTTACTGGTAGTACTATTGAAACTCATTCATCCTTCTCATTTTCCATTTTCCTTCAGTTCCAGGAAGTGGGCAGCGAACAAGAAGATGGGGGCATTCCTAGGGGTAGCCAAGCTGTATGACAAGCCACCCCCCCCATCTTCATGGTTATTTATCTCTGTTCTACTTGTACTCATAGAACTCATTTATCATTCTCATTCTCCATGTTTCTAAAATAGCACTATATTATTGCAGTGCCCGCTGGGAGAAGAATTCAATTAAGTGAAGCGGCTACCCTGGGTAAATAAGATACATTATTATTATTATTATTATCATTATTATTATTATCATTACAGTTCCAGGAAGTGGGCAGCAAACCAGAAGATGGGGGCATTCCTAGGGGTCGCCAAGGGGTCCGACGAACCCCCCATCTTCATGGACATAAGGTACAGTGGCGCACCCAAGGATGTTGATCCTCTTGTGCTTATCGGCAAGGGAGTCACTTTCGACAGGTAGGTGTATGGATTAGGATCTGAACAGGAGGGACAGAGGATTTGGACAAAATTAATGCTCCAAATCCCTTTCTAAACCCAATTTCTCTTTTGAATTGGAATTGTAGAATTTCTTATCAAACCATCAGGCCGCATGGATATAATGTGAGGAATATTGGGAAATGAATTCCACATTTCAACCCCAATCAACATTTTTAATTCATTCCAAATCTATTCCTAACCCCTTTTTATGCCTCCGCCACCGCAAGGTGGTGCTGGAGGCATTATGTTTTCGGGTTGTCCGTCCGGACCTTGTTACCGCGATAAGTTCAGAACTGCTTGACGGATTTTAACCAAACTTGGCTCAAGTATGTATAAGTATGTGAGGATGAACTGAGTACATTTTGGGTTCAGTGGGTCAAAGGTCAAAGGTCACAGGGCCAAAAAACTTGTAAGAAATCACCAAAAATAGCTTGTTACCGCAATAAATTCAGAACTGCATTACAGACATTGGCCAAACTTGGCTCAAGTATGTATAAGCATGTAAGGGTGAACTGATTACATTTTGGGTTCAGTGGGTCAAAGGTCAAAGGTCACAGGGCCAAAACACTTGTAAGAAATCACCAAAAATAGCTTCAGAACTGCATTACAGACATTGGCCAAACTTGGCTCAAGTATGTATAAGCATGTAAGGATGAACTGATTAAATTTTGGGTTCACTGGGTCAAAGGTCAAAGGTCACAGAGCCAAAAAAACTTGATAGAAATCACTCAAAATAGCTTGTTACCACAATAAGTTAAGAACTGCTGTACAGACATTGGCCAAACTTGGCTCAAGTATGTATAAGCATGTAAGGATGAACTGATTAAATTTTGGGTTCACTGGGTCGAAGGTCAAAGGTCACAGGGCCAAAAAAAACTTGAAAAAAATCACTCAAAATAGCTTGTTACCACAATAAGTTAAGAACTGTACATATTTTGACCAAACTTGGCTCAAGTATGTATAAGCATGTGAGGGTGAACTGATTAGATTTTGGGTTCAGTGGGTCAAAGGTTGCCGGGCAGAAAAACTTGTACAAAATCAACCGATATAGCTCATTATTGTTATAACTTAACAGAAAAATTGAACCAATTTCTTTCAAACTTACAGTGTGTAGCTCAATTATGTATAAGCATGTGAGGAAGAACTGATGAGATTTTGGGTTCACAGAGTCAAAGATCGCAGTGCCTAAAATTTGTAAAATGTTTTTGATTTCTGATGGCATGGAACAAGCTGTACATATCTTTCTGATTGCGTGATGGCGGAGGCATAAATTTGACCGTGCGCGGTCGAGGATTCATCTAGTTCTTTTTTATGTTTAGATCATGAAATCTCCTTATAATCAACAAGCATCATGGGCCAGAATCCAATCATAAATTTACATTTAATCAACAATGTATTTCCAATATAAAATCAAGTCCAAACCCAATTAATTTACGTTTTGAATAACAGCAGTGGAATTTTTTGGAAACATCAGGTAAATCTAGTGATAGGTATGTGAGATATTGAATTCCAAATCCAATCACCAATTCAATATGAACCCCATTTTCAAACCCAATTTTCCGTGCTAAATTCCAGTGGTGGAATCTCCATCAAGCCAGCAGCGGGTATGGACCTGATGAGAGGGGATATGGGCGGAGCAGCCAACGTGATGGCGGCCATGTTTGCCATAGCAACGCTAGAGCTTCCCGTCAACGTGGTCGGCTTGATCCCACTCTGTGAGAACATGGTGAACGGATCGGCAGTCAAACCTGGTGATGTGGTGACTGCCATGAATGGAAAGACGATACAGGTACAGTTAAACCTCTTTATCAAAATGATTATTTTGATGATGATGGAAACGTTGATAATGTTGATGAGAGTGATTATGATGATGATGATAATGATGAAGATGATGATGATCATGAGATATTGATGGTGATGATGATGATGATGATGATGATGATGATGATGATGTTGATGTTGGTGATGGTGATGATGATGATGATGATGATAATGATGAAGATGATGGTGATTATGATGATGATCAGTGTGGTCGGGTTGATCCCGCTCTGTGAGAACATGGTGAACGGATCGGCAGTCAAACCGGGTGATGTGTTGACTGCAATGAATGGAAAGACGATACAGGTACGGTAAAATGATGATGATGATGATGATGATGTCATGATGATGGTTATGAGGATTATGATGATTATGGTGATTTTGATGATGATGATGATGATGATGGTGATGATGATGATAATGATGATGGTCAATGTGGTTGGGTTGATTCCGCTCTGTGAGAACATGGTGAACGGATCGGTGGTCAAACCGGGTGATGTGGTGACTGCCATGAATGGAAAGACAATACAGGTACTGTCAATGATGATGATGATGTGATGATGATGGTGATGATGATGATGATGATGATGATGATGATGTGATGATGATGATGATGCTGATGCTGATGATGATGATGATGATGATGATGATGATGAAGATGATGATGATGATGATGATGATGATGATGATGATGA
>BQKZ01008380.1:9579-26525 GCA_036244855.1 Temnopleurus reevesii | reverse complement strand
TATATGTCAAACAAATCTCAGAGAAAATAAAATGAAAAAGAAGTGGTTTCAATTTAGAAATTATTTTGATTGTGATGGCAATTTCCCAACACAACAATGAACATATATGGGTATAGTGTTTCATTCTGATATGCTTTCGACCGTGATGATCTGAATCATTGTTTGTCATATTTTTTATCTGCATGTATTTGTTTAACTGCTTGTAAAGAAAGAACTGATGAATATAATGTGTGATTATGATATTTGTTTGAAAATAAAGAACCCTATGGAAGGGGAAAAAAAACACGATTCAACACGATTCTGTGTTCGGAGGCAGTTAACTCCGAACGTATACAAAGAGTCGTGTTGCTTCCGAGCTTCGATGTGACTGGCGCTTTACATTAAGTCAACTTACTTTGAACGTGAATAAAGTATGCATATCTTTTTATGTGTGCTCCCCTGGAATGTGAGAATAAGATTTGTTTAAAATGAATGTCAACCATTGAACATGGCTGTCATGCCAATTAATGGACGTCGAGCGGTCAAGCCTTCAAAACATTTGTGCAGATTCAAGCCAAGGTATGTTATAAGCGTTTCAGCGATGATAAACTGCGCATGCGTGTTGCTGGTTCAAGCGAAAACAAAAACATTCACACTGTTGATGCACTTTGATTTACTGTATTTCTTTAAAATTTTAATGAATGTATCTTTAAGCTTATTTACATTTAAGATTTGAAATGACAAAAATTATGCATGCTAAACCATTTTCCAATATTTCCCTATTTTTTTCAATTCGAGATGGGGGATGGATGAACTGCAAATTACCATACTATTCCACTGTTATTGAATTTCCCCCTGTCTTCCACCCCCTTCTGCTTATTTTCCTTTTCTTTGTTGGCTTGTTAATTGTATATAAGTATTTTATTGTACTTGTGTTGTTCATTTATTGTATTCTAATTATCTTGAACAAATGATCTTGAACTTACAGTCATGATATAATCGCAGGAATATTTGTACTAATTAGTCAACCAAAAGGAATCAAATTATGCAGCGCGCTAGTTATATACCTTTTGCACGTTCTTCCGTCCAACGCGCATTGGAGCAATGTCTTACATAGAATATCGGTTTACCATTTTAAAAAGTAAAAGACATCTTTGATAATCTTAATTCGTTTCTGCATGATTATGTGTTTTTGCCTGCGTCAGTAAAGCCCCGGTCACATAGGACCCCGGAAGCAACACGATTCACCATGGCTTATTGTTCTGAGGCAGTTAACTGAACGGGGTGAATCGTGTTGCTTCCGGGGTCCTATATGTGACCGGGGCTTTAGTGATTCATAAACGCAGTGGCGCAGATTTGTTGAATCCCATCAAAATGATCGTTGGGCGGGATGGTATATACTGAAAACAGGGGATGGTGGTCGATGAATAATTCACATCGGCATAAGTCGGGTCTCAATGGTATCATATTCTCACATCAAAAAGTTTGATTACCTCTCTTCAATTTGTTGCGTATTCTTTGGGGTGCGATGAATTTTGTTTGATTTATCACCCAGTTCTGTATATACAAATCAATTCAAGAAGACTGGATATGTTTTTCCATCTTTCAGTCGATTTATCGCATATTTACTTCAATGAATCATCTGGAAATCGAACAGGTTTGATATTGAAATATATAAAGATTGTAAATTTGAATCATGATGACTTTGATTTGTACGAAAAACATTCTCCCAGTCCATATGTTTTACTTTCAAAATTCCGAATTCAAATATTTTTTGTCAAAATTTCCGTGTTTTGACATTTGCAAATAAATTTAATCCATTGATGACATTTGAATTATTTCTTTTATAAAACTATTTGGAGCATATTAACAGATTCAACCTCTGAGTATTCATGATAAAAAACGACTTTAATGTGGTTTAAAGGCTATCTGAGACAAGTAAAATAAGAATAATAACATAAACTAAAAAGCCAAATATAAAAAAGAAGAATGTGGTTGCATGGCGACACTTCGATAAGTTAAGAATTAATAAATACAAACGACAAAGAACAAAACATTCGTAGATAATCAGGGCAATTCTCATAACTCGGCTATCAAATAGACCTACTATTGATTCCATTAAGTTGTGCAGTAATATCAAACATATCAAACCTGTCTATAGTGGCCACTGTCTATAGTGACCACCTGTATATAGTGGCCACTTAAATTGATTCCCTCCAGGTGAAAATGCATGTTATAGAACCTGTCTATAGAGGCCACCTGTCTACAGTGGCCACTTTTTCTGTTTCCCTTGGGGTGGCCACTGTAGACAGGTTTGACTGTATTTGTCTTTTTTGTTGCAGTTTCAGATAAACCATTTTACTTTGTATTTTAGATCTAGAAGTGGCATATCAATTTATCTATCTTCACATGCTTCATCTTTCTATCTATTCACTGAATCATATTCACTTAGTCAATGTCATGTTTCACAGCTCACATTCCCTACATAACTCAACTACAACCCAAAATATGAAAGTATATTGCTGCGTAGTATCGTATGAAATCAAAGAAGTTGTTTATCACAATTGTTCTGGTAAAACAATACAATTAGATGCGACCAATTGAATTAATTAATTCATTCTCGGGTAACGTGTGCTTCTCATTATGGCAATAACGTCTGGCGCACGACATAAGATTTTAGATAAAAAATGTCTAATTAGTCTGACTGGCGGCACATTTCATACGGTGACCCATTTAGTACAATATTTGAAGAGCTTATTTGCAAAAGGGTTCAAGTCCATACACTATCAGCAATGATTCCTTGATATCGCCTCATTATTCATATTGCCCTTTATACCGACTGAAGCGGCGTGGTGCTGGGGTTCTGACTCTCAGCCTTCAATTATAATGTTAGCGGTTCGAATCCAACCGATGGCGTTAATTTCCTTCAGCAAGAAATTTATCCTCATTTTGCTGCACTGAACCCAGGTGAAAATTGGTACCTGGCAGGAACTTATTCCTTCAAGTGCTTGAGTGCGTAAATGTTTTGCTTAGTAGTTATATCCAGAGTAATAATATGGTATCTTGTATATAAGCGCACCGGAATATATGCATATAATGATTGCGTTATAATTATAAGTGGACCTATTAAAATGTACCTGTTATATTCAACATGGATTTCTGAATCTATTATAACTAGTACAAAGAAAACATTGGGAATTCACTGTTGAGTCTTCCATCAATGCGTATATGAACTTTCACAGAGAAACGGGTTTTCTCCAAAGTGCTGAAAATGGACCTAACCCCTTTTGCAAATAAGCTCTTCATTTGTATCCTCCGCTGATGTGCTTCTTCCGTATGGCCTGCAGACGCGCCGGGGAGATGAAATATCTCTCAATGATTTTTCTTTTAATAATCATATATTGCCTATACAATCACACATGGAAGCTTTGCCGAAAGCTGTGATACAAAAGTGATCCAAAATCAAATTAGAAATTCGCATTTTGTCATAAAATAATTTTCATTAATATGGATTGGTGTTAGAGAGATTTTAAGGAAGATTAATTTACTTTCTTCAAGTAAGACAAATAGTCCCTCCAATAGATAAAACAATGTTTATTTAGACCAATTTTTATGGATCTAAAAATATATCATTTTTGTAAATGTATTGATAGGTCGTATAAATAACTGATGTATTTGGAGTATTAAATCAGTTGATCCCTATGCTATATATACTAGAATTGACATCATGGGATCTATTCATCGCCTGTCAAGAGTCAGAAAGGCGTCATCACTCTAAATGAAAGATTGAATTCAGCGAAACCTTTTTTTTTATAATAATGATAATATGAATATTTATATAGCGCCGGTATCCGCCAAGCTCTGACGCTCATGGCGCTCAACAGAAAACAATAATTTACATAGACATAATTGAACTACTAATTTACACATACATAATTGATGTACTAATTACATGAAATAATACACCAGGGGCCTGTAACATAAAAGAGATACGATAAATCTTGCAATTAATTGCATCTCTTTGGTACACATTTTGCCATAGACTTACGTTGAATATTTATCGTAAGTTTAATTGCATCTTTTATGTTACAGGCCCCAGAAGTGATAGATTACATAAAACTGTTAAGAAAGAGGCGTGTCTTTAAGGCAGCTTTGAAGTGACTGAGGGACGATAGACTACGTAATAGCATATATATTTACCTTTTGTTTGTTTATGATCAATTTTACATAATATCATACATTTTATCATGGCATCGAGTTCAGAATTTGAGCATATGTAATATATTAACAGTATATAAGTGAGGTTCACTATCAGCAATAGCGATCTCTTCATTTATCGTCTCCTTCATTCTTAAATTTGCAAAATTTAGATGAAGAGAAATGCTTTTATTTGGCAGAATTATACAATATGGATTTAGACAATCCCCAAGATTCCTAGTTCTATAGAAATTAAAAGGGAGTCAATTTACATATAAATCAGAAAAAGGCGTTCGGATTCTTACTGGGGTAAAAGGGGCAAATATTGGCTTCGCTTCAACTAGGCTCGTATGAATTAGGAAATCTATTTAGTTTTGTATAACCTTTATATCTCAGTTCATATATACCGTATAATCATCAATACAGAATGAAATAAACATTGACGTTATCCATGAAGAGTAAACAAATAAAAATGAAAACAAAATGGCGCTATGGCGCTTAGGAGGCACGTGTCTTTGGATCAGGGAAAGCATTACGTTTTACTCGCCGAAACTCCCCGCAGAGGTTTATCCGCGCGACGCACGTTGCTTTATCATGTTTATAGTATTTATCGTCCGGCCTGACGTTTATACTATATAAAGGTTAAATTGCTTGCTTGCTTGATTGATTGATTGATTAAATTTATTTCCGGATTAAAAACATTTACAATTTAAAGATACGGTGGATTACCAACATTCAGCTCCAATGAATTCCAATGAATCTAGAAACAAGCAAACCAATATTAGTCAGATAATTCCGGATTTAGTCAAAAGTTTAGAATCATGAATGTAGCACTGATTGAATCATATGAATTCTGTTTCAGTTCTCGACAATGTTAGTCATTTCCTTTAACGTCGGTATCAACTTATTGAAAGATTACCCGGTTCGACCTATTATCCTTGGTATGTTTGGAATCAGTAGGTATACCAGCTTTCTTACTTGTTATGTGTCTGGTAGATGCATGTGGTCCTTGAATAAAGTTAGAAATTGGGAAGGAGGAAAACAGATCTAAAGTCCAATGAAAGGATGACTTGTAGCTCTGATGTCATGAAGCAGAGTTTGTCGGGAGAGCGAAATATTTAACTCGAGATATGTAGACAGTGCTCACAAACCGGAAGGTGAGAAAGGATGAAAAATGTAATGAAGCACGTCAGTGTAGGATGTGTGCGTGTGTGTGCGGTTGTGTGTGTGCGTGTGTGTGAGTGTGTGTGTGTGAATTCATGTGTGTGTTTAGGTGTGCAAATGGGTTCATGTTTACATATATGTGGTGGAGGTTTGTGCAGATATGTGTGTGTGTGTGTGTGTGTGAATGAGTTTGTGGTGTGTATGAGTATATGGCGTGTGTGTGTGTTAGTTGGTTTGTAGGTATGTGTTTCAGGGACGGTGGGCGTGTTTATGTCTGGATATGTGTGTGAAATAGTTTACATATTACTATTGGTTCCACGAAATATGTATCAAACATGTTTAAAGCAATAAGTTACTTTGCAAGTTTTTTCGGAGTTTGATTGGAAGTTGATTCTGAACGATAGAGGAACATAGATTGAGAAAAAGATTTCGTATGAACTGAGACGGAAACATAGGAAGGAGAAAACAGGCAAATGACGTATACATTAAGACACTTGGAATTTCAATATCATCATGACATGTACCTGCTCAAAAGGAGGGCAACGGCTCAGATAAATTCAATTAATTTAGACTTGATTAGTACGACAGAGATCGGCTAGAGTGGCTAAGACATTGATCTTCCACCCAACGAGTAAAAATCAGATTAATTAATTTCATCACCATCATATTTGAATCATATGCTAGGAACCATTTACCTCATTTTAAGCTGTGTTAATGAATGTAGCGCACAAAAATGAGCAATGAAAATTACACAGATGTTCGCTTTAGCTAGCATCATTCTTGCTTATTTCCGGAAAATAAATCATTATTACCTACTGAAAAGTGTAATATATGTACGTTCACGTGTAGGTTTAATTTGATGAGCAAAAATCCCATGGCGCACTTTTTCGATCAACGCTGAACGTAAAAGATGAGTCTCTGTCATTTTGCAAAAGCTCAGTCCCATAAAGCTTTGCGCTCATCGGGTAGATCGGGCGGAAAGTTTGTCCCTCAGTTGGATCAACAGAATTCGTTGCAGTTTGACAGAGAAAAGCAAGATAATAATTTCCATCTGTAAGTTTTAATTGATTTTCCTATTGTATTGTAATACTTTATCATATTTCAGATATCTATTTGTTTTAAATCTCTATCAGAAGTCTAACGTGTATGGGTAGTGTGAAATCAATTTGACTTGCCTCAATAGAAATTTGTTTGCATTGTCTACGACAGTTATTAGCCTTGGGGTACCACATGGTTCCTGTCTTACCCCCAATTTTTTAACGTGAATATTGCATGTGATTTATCAATAATAATAATAATAATGAACGGCTTTTATATAGCGCTTATCAACTCTAAGAATTCTCTAAGCACTCTACAATTGTAGCATTATTACCCTGGCTTTAGCCCGGCAACCACTTCATTAGCGCACTTGGCGTTTCAAGTAATAAATATTCCTGCCAGGTACCCATTCACCTCACCTGGGTTGAGTGCAGCACACTATGGGTAAATTTCTTGCTGAAGGAAAATAACGCCCTGGGAGATATTTGAACCACCGACCCTCTATAGTTAAGAGGCGAGAATCCGAACCACTACACCACGACGCTCCCATATTATGCTCATATCTTTATTTTCGACTGGTTGCATTGGTCTATTTACTACTAATAATTGTATGCATATTTTGACAGGAGAGCTCTTCTTGATAACTTGAAAACTTTCTCGAGGCTTGTCAGACATGGCAACACATGTATGTTGCTCAAAAGAACTAAAGTAAAACTTTAAATTACTAACTCAAACGACCTATCAAAATAAATCGTAGGGGCACCACAGTCTTCATGAAATGCGCCTTTGCTTTGATATTTCGTTACCACCATTCATCTTACCTCGTCGCTTCATCATTTCTGCGATGGCGACTGCAGTGGTGGCAAAATACACAGCATTAATGGTTCCAAAAAGAATCACTTGCTTCCTTGCTTTCGAAGTGCTGGAGGAATGTCTTACTTTGAAAAAGGAATACAACTTTGTGTAAATGTCCCAATGAGATTAGCTTAGCGGTTTTTATGTGTATGTAGATTTTGACCCCGACTGTTTATTTTGAAGAATTATAACGATGAAAATGCTAGTGATTGAGTGAACATGTTTTTTAATCAATGATGTATTTCCAAGGAGATAGACGTGTTGAAATGTAGTAGAGAAGTCAGCTTTATGCATGATCCTGAATTAATAAACTTTTACTTAAGGAATTTAAGCCATAGAAACTATATTTTAATTTAGGGATGGAAAGGAACTCCTGGAGGCTTGACTGTTTTATGGCACCGTTTCAATGTTCTTCCCATCATGTTTAAAGTGAATTCGACAAACATTATTTGGACCTACAATATTCTTGTTGTCGGGAGAAAAATATATGGTAGCCCTAGGCAACATTAATCTGCAATATCCGAAATGTCTCTGTCCTCTCTGTCCTCTCTGTCCTCTCTCTCTCTCTATCTCTCTCTCTCTCTCCTTCTCCCCATCCCCTTTCCTCCTCTCTCTCTCTCCTTCTCTCCATCCCCTTTCCTCCCCCTCTCTCTCCCCCCTCTCTCTCTCTCTCCCTCTCTCTAATGTTTTCCCCTCTTCCTATGTTTTCTTTTCTCGTTTTTTTTTCAATCCCCCTTTTTCTCGTATAGCATGTTTATTAGAAACTAGCAGATCTACCCATTGTGTAGTTTTGTCTTCCTAATAACTTTGGGGGAAACGATAGTGATGAGCATGGCATGAATGAATTAATTTTGCAGGCCCCGGTCAAAAAAATCCTTTTGCAGGGCTGCGATACTTTAGCCGCCCTCATTTTTTTTTCAGTTTAATACAGGTCTGCAAGTGTGAACAAAATATGTTTAAATAGCCCCGACTATACACACACACCTTTAAAGGTATAGCTGGACCATTGGAAATCCAAGGGGTATTCCCCAAATATTCGTGAAATATCTAAAAAAAAAAAAATAATACTTGTTATGATTTTGATGTTTCATTCACACTAAATGGAAAATACGGTACATTGGTAATTTGGTGTGTCAACCTGTATTTATGTATACACATTTTTTATCATTAAGTAATATATTTCGTTAACGACGGTTGATTTGTTTTCAATCAGTGCACCAGGCGCGCACCTTAGGGGGGGGGGGGGGGGGGCTTTGGGGCGCTAGCCCCACGGGTCAGTGCTAGGGGCGCCAAAATTTGATGACCAAAATGGCTTATGAGGGGCGCCAAATTATATGCGTTGGTTTTTTTTTTAATCAAAATCCTGGGTACGCGTCTGATCACCGTATAATGAGAATTCACAGAAAATATATTTGATAATAACCGGGTTTTAATCTAGATCTACTCATTTAAATTTGAGTAAGGTGAACAATTATTTATGGTCTCTTTGTGCCATCCCCCCTTTCCATCATAATTAACGCCCATCGCAGCATGGCTCTGCTTTAGCTTAGGTAGCAAATGAATGCGAACACAGCGCAGACAATACCAGCGATCGCTCCGCTCTTTCTAGGCCGACTCTCTTCCGTGCAGAAGCACTGGGCACACCGTAGAACATGAAGAAGTTTGGAGAGGTCACACCCGTCACCCGTGCATGCGCCTCGTTTTCGCTGAGGTTTAAATTTACGAACTGTGTACACCTCGGTGATATTGATGAGGGCGCAGCGAATGAAAGTTACGAATTGTGAAATATGAAATCATAATTAGGCATCGACAGTGATTGTTAATAGTCTAAGGTTTCTTTCTATTATCTAACACGGGGGTAAGAAAAATTTGGAGACGATTGGTGTAATAGGTTGAGAGAAATACGCAGCCAAACAAACAAACAAACAAACAACCAAACATCAAACAAATTTACACACACGATTAGGCGAATTATATAGTAGGATTCCAATTTCTGAGAGTTTCTGAGAGAACAGGAAGTCAGAAATAAAGTTTGCCGCAGCAAATGTCATAACATTAATACCGATTCATAAGAATTGGTATTTCATAAGACTAGGTTCAATATCATATCGACATTTTTTGTTAACCCATTGGCCCGTATTCCGATAGCGAGGTTTAAGTTAATCCTGGTCTAAATCTGTGGTTTAAGTATGGGTAGCCAAAAGTGCCAAAACTTTACAATGTATAATTCTTATGTTAACTGCTCTCTTTTCCCATGCTCTAGTAATGTAGAAAACTAATTGAAGTTTTTATTCCGAGACAGTTTTAAATACTATAAGTGCCAAATGTGCTGGTAAATTAATCATCGAATGTTATAGATTCAAGCCTCTTTTGGCCTTGGCTACCCATACTTAAACCACAGATTTAGACCAGGGTTAACTTAAACCTCGCTATCGGAATACGGGCCATTGACTACTGAATTATACCATTCCCAGACTTTGTGCAGGGACTACCCGGTTCCAGTAGTCAATGAGTTAATCATTAGTCATCTCTAGAAATGACACTTTATGGTTTAAAAAACTAGGACAGTCCTACGGAATCATATACGTGCAGCTCAACGAAGTTGCTCACTTCACCAAGATGCCTTGTTTTGGTCGAAACGGTGAGAAGGCGACAAGGAGAGAAGACGACTTGTTAAAAAAGTTGACTGTACGCCTTGCTCAATTCAATTCAATTCAAGTAATTTCACATCTCTTTGAAAACACTTACAATTACAATAAGACAAGTGATGACACAGAATAGAATGGTAAAAAGGGGTGAAGTGTTGAGGATGTGAGGGATTAATGAAGGTCATTGACCTGTCAAAGGTTAATCCCCAAAGTTACCACAGTTTAAAAAATGCTTAAAAAATATTGCATTAAGAAGAGAAGGCGAGAGAGCAACTTCTGCTAACTCGCATTGGCGCTTTCTCTCTATCGAATAGTCGAGAATGTACATGTACAATTGGTTGCACGTATACGATTCCGTATATGACTGTCGTATATAGTTTCTGAAACCATAAGGTTTTGGCTCTAAGTAGGATCCCCACTATTGTAAGTCCGCATCTGAGATTGACCCCGTGTGTAAAGGTCTGGTCTAGACTTCAGGATGTCAGCTTTTTTTCCAAGTAGTTTCGTCTCTTCACTAGTCGATGGCGCCATTTTTTCAGACAAGCATGCCATGCCGTTTGTTTGAGAAAGTCTATGGGATCAACATTCCTTCAAATTTCAAATTCAAAACAACTATTTGATAAGTACATTCTATGCATTTATTCACGGTCAAATTATTTCAGCTTGACAGATGGTCTTTTACAAGCCGCGGTAGGCTGGTATCGGTGACGTAACATTATCTTAAATCTTTCAGGTGACGGTTCACAATTCATTTTTTTGCTCATTTAGAATAAAAACTTAAAACAACAACAACTGAATACTGCTTGTTTCTTATATTCAAGTTTTTCGTTCAGAAATTCCTTGGTGACCAGTGAATGTTTTTTAAAACGTGGAATTTGTGCCGAAATTGGCAAAACACTTTAAGTTAAGATTGATCTGCCGTTTGTAATTATTTATGGATCGATACAATTTCAGTGGTGTGAAATGTCCGCAACTCATGATGTTATAGTACAGCTCGCACTCAACTATTGTATTTACTGATGATCATGATGTATTAAGCGGTCAATGCGAGATGATAAAACAATTCTCGTCGCATGATAATGCACCTTTAAGAATACACGCATGACATACTTCCATAATGGAACAAAACAGTAGACCTCCGACTTTCTCCTTAATTTCTGGACAACATAATACTTGTAGCATCACATGTCATAGATTGAGCACATTTGATTTTCTATGGGCATGACTTTTGGAATCACAATAAAATGTTGAATTATTAAAATGGAAATAACAATTTTACTTTCCTCTGTGGACTAATAACTGACACGCATGAGTTGCCCCATCATAATCCAACGCTTCTTAATTTGTCTCTTGTCAGCGTCATAAAATATATTCTATATTTCGTAAAAAAAATATGACAAATTTTAACACAGAAATGTCAATTTCAAGAAGGGGCCCGTTGGACTCTATATACTTGAGCTATCTTTTGATCTATAGGCCTAATTCCCTGATACCCGTGACCCAAATAATCGAATTTACCTATTGGCTATTCTCAGGACGAGATTATTCAAAGTCTTTTGGGACATTATTGCACACAAAAAACAAGAACTCATGGATCTGAGTAAAGTCGCAAAAAGTGACACTATAATGACACACCAGTGAGTATATCAATGAAAATACTCAACTGTGTGTCATTATAGTGTCACATTACTCACATAATGAGTTCTTGTTTTTTGTGTGTGGCTTTTACCCAAAAAGTTTATGTTTAAGGAGAAGATTTAAAATAGGAAGAAAATGCATTGAAGTTAGTAAAATTTGTTTACAAGTCTGATGGCTCTTTGACTCTGTAACTTGCTCGTTACAATTCGAGTAAGATTTCTCGTGATTGAGAAAATGGCGTCAGATATCAAATTTGCTGGTTGAAGTACTGTCTTCATAATATGCCTCTATTTATAATGCACCACTTAATGATAGTCATCTTTAGAATGATTTTAAAATGTTTAGGTCTTTTTCTGTCTCTTCTTGTATTGCGAAAAAGATAAACCCGAAAAAAAAATCCTACAAGAATCACAACAGACTTCGCAGTTACAGAAATAGACAAATATATTGTATATATAGCAAGGAAAGGTAGACTCTTGATTATAGCAAACACAAATAAAACCAAATAAAACAAGACAACGATAACAAAAACATATTGATTTGCTTGAAACTCAATTAATTAATGTAAGTTATACCGTCATTTGTTAGTCAAATACATTGAATCAAAAGTTTTCAGAGTTACATGATATCAATCAAATAATGACTTAAAAGCAATTGTGTAATACGGATATAGTTTACAAATTTTTTATTATATTTTGAATAATGGCCGAAACCTGAAATCCATCATTTATAAGTCAAACCCGGGACAAGATATATATTCACACACTGTCACATGCATATCTAGAATATATTGGATTGATATTCAAGAATATCAGTTATATAAATGCACTTTAAAAAAATGTCACTTCCTAATTCGAGTGCTAGAAAAGAGGTATATGCCAGATAAGTTAGCACGTAAGTTTGGGTCCTCAAGTTTGTAACCATTTCTTTGTAGGTGAGATTTTGATTTGACACATGAAATGTTCCCCAGTGCATCAAATGCAATTTTTGTTTTATCAACATTATTTTATCAATAATTCAATCAATTCCCCGAAGCATCACTAAATTATATCCTGCTTTCTAATGAAAGTGTTAGGCTTATTCTATGTTATATATAAAACAATAGTTTTAACAATGTGTAGACTTCATATGTATGGACCCTATAACACGATTCACCGCGATTGGAGGTACGATTCTTGGGATTGGTCGATACGTGCAATAAAAACTTGAATATTATCTTACGATCAGTCGTAAAGTCTAATGCAAGTGAGGCGTTGGATTAAAAGATGATCTTGACTCGGGAGAAATGTTTGGAAGCCTATACGTCGGACATTATCAGCCTCTCAATCTTGGGTTGAGTAATCTCAAACACCCTAAACCCCTGAGGAATCTCGTCCCACCCTCTTGTGTACAGTGATGGTGGTGACATTTTGAAATGGCGCTGCGAGTTGACGCTGAGAAGCCCGGTTCACACGATGCACTTTTGACAGCAGTAAGTTATCATGCATGAATAATAATGGACGGCATTTATATACCGCTCATGAGAATTCCCTAAGAGCTCTACAATTGCAGCGTTATTACCCTGGCTTTAGCAGGGCAGCTATTAGGCGCATAAGCATTTTTAAGGAATCAATTCCTACCAGGTACCCATTCATCTCACCTGGGTTGAGTGCAGCACAATGTGGATGGATTTCTTGCTGAAGAAAACTAATGCCATGGGTGGGATTCGAACAAACGATCTTCTGGTTGAAAGGCGAGAGTCAGAATCACTACACCACGGCGCCTTCACAAATAATGATGAACGGCTTTAAATGTCTATTGTCATAGCCCCTACATAATTATTGTACAAACTGTAGTAAACAATGTTCTAGGTGATGTGTTGCCTATTATAATCTGAGATGAATCATAATTTGCGAATTATTTTTACTCTTCATGTTATACAAACGATAAACTCTTGCATAATCTTTTAGTGACCGCATTTTCAATTGTTTCATATCTTAGGTAGATAGCTATGTGTAATTCTACTAAAATGCAAGTCAAAGTATACTAGTCACTTACATTTTTTCCATATCGTTCTGGTTTAATTTTGAAAACAGAGTTGTTACTAATTATATAAATCCTGATTCTCGCCTAATTAAGCGTACTGGTTTAACGTTGTCCTATCAGTCAAATGACTTTTCGAAGTAGTTGGATAAGACGTTCGGAAGACTTAACCTGTGCAAGATCTGTTAAGAATATTTTTCTACTAAAGTGATAAATATCTCTTTCGCAAAAGTAGAAAAAAAAACATTTTAAGCAAGACCGTGTCACTAATTCGTGAGAATTAATCATGCACACTCAGAGAGACGCTCTCAGTAAACTGTGCCTCGTTTGCACAGAGTATATAATTTCTCAACCTGCAGACAATAAAGAGCATCTCCCCCAACTCCATCACATATGGTCAAAAATCTACATGACTTTTATCCATCTTCCCCCACCGACCGAAGTAAAGAGGAAAAAATGAATTACGATACGCGAGCAAACACTTTAATGGCCCTACCCCCTTCCTTCCGCACCGGTGTCCACTTTCCATCACCTCCCCGTACTTCTGGGGGCGGCTCCCCCGCTAAGCCCGCTGGTGATTGACCTATTTCAAGTGCGGGCTCGATCACATGGGCTCCAAGCGCTAACTGCTTTCACTAATGTTCACTTTATTGTTTAGTTTTTGATCTGACATTATGAGAGCATTGGGTTATGTCTGTAATTTGGTTTGGTCATCAAAAGTTTCATTACCATCTGTCGGTATGGCGTATTGGAAGGAAATAATCAAATTACATGAACATTATTTTGCTTGAGTAATCATTGTGAATCTATTGATAAACAGCAAATCATATTATTAGAATACATGCTAAGAAAAAAAAGGGTGCACAAAGGGCGCAAACCTTCCCCAAAAAGTGCAATATGCGGCAAAACTGAAAGGTAGAATGTCGTACCCTTTTGATTTGATTAACGAGTTATTTGAAGAGGAGGGAAATTTGTATTTATCCTTAGTTTCATGCCGATTCTTTCTTGTAAAAGGGAATCTTTGTTTGATGCATTATCAAGAAATTATTCAAGCCAGTAATCAACTTCAATATTTGATCTGTTATATTATGACAGAATGTTGAGAAAATGTATCACAAATTAAGGTTCTAAATAATTTTATGAATGTTACCTACCCTAAATCATTTTCATCATCGCGATCACAAATGTGAATGAGACACTTAAGTGACACAAATTTGCAAATCAATCCCAGAGTTCAAGAGAAGCGCAAGTCCATTTCAAAAGATTGTGCAAAACCAGGAAAGAAAGGAAAGCTATAAAAAAATGCATTTTTAATGAAGAAAGAGTTTCATTGGCAATACCAGATGGACATTTGTATGTTTTACCCTGGCTCTTCATCCATGGACTGGCTTGGGCCAATTTTTTAATCAATCAATAAAGTAGATTGGGGAAAATGACAAGTTAATGATGAACAAAATAACCATTCTTGCACTTGTGAAAAGAAAATCGACCAAGTACAGCCATCAATGTTATAACAGTCCACCATCTGTTGTAGTTTTTTCTCAAATGAGTACATGCATGTGATCGTCATAAAGCAGCTACATGGAGAACTCAATTCTTATCCTGAAAATCTATATTTTTGTCCGTACATTTTGTTATATTATCTTAATGTTTTTTGTATACTATACTATATAATTATGTGCTCATTATGTTAAATCCTAATACAAATTTGCCGCTAAATAGTATTGTAGCACTACATGTAAAGAAACCATTGCATTGTATTCTTGTAACTAAGGACATGTATCATACAAGCTTGCTTTTCAACATGTCCTTTTCTGTTTTCGTTTTATTTTTTTGCAAATCTGTAAACTTTATGTTAAGTATAATTTTATGCCTTACACATTTATATTATTTTTTTCTGGTAAAAATATATTCATGTTTATTTAATTGTTTTGTTTGTTATGAAAAAAATGAAAGAAACAGAATAAATAAACTAAAACAAAGTAAAAGTTTCATTGCATCTTACTTTTTTACTTTTTTCCCTTCTTCTTTTTTGTTTTCTTATTTTTTCCCTCTTCTTCTTGATATGAATAATGAGGGTTCTGATGACAGTCGCCCACATTTTTGTAAAGTATTGATTTCTATGAAGGTTAATAAAATCACTTCTGGCTCCCAGTCTTGATATCGTGACATATAATGGACAAAACTATCCCCTAAGGGAATAAGCGACCGATACGACAAAGGCATCAGACACATTGAGAAACTGACCATAGACCGACCAAGACAGCACTTTAGGTAGAGCAAAATATTATTTGGTTGTCCTCGATTGCCATTTTTGAAAAATATTGTCAGTCGAAAAAAGATCGCATTTCAAATTAAAAAAGAAATTAACAAAACTTATGTGGAAAATAATATTCAGAGGGAGTAAAATAATAATAATAATAATAATAATAATAATAATATTAATAATAATAATTTGCATTTACAAAGCGGCTTTTCGTAAGATTCAAAGCGCATTTTAGAGAAGGTAGAAGAAATACAGAACAGGCCAGCACATGCATACATGTACAGAAATAACAGAATGAGAATACATGAATTACAAACAAGTAAGTAAATATATTAATTGAGCATAGAATTATAAGAAAATGCGTGTTTTGAGGCACTTCTTAAAGGAAGAGAGTGTTTGACTATTCTTAATTGTTAAGGTTAGAGAGTTCCAGATAAATGGGGCAGTTACAGAAAATGCCCTATCATCTATGCGTTTGTTGGTAAAATTTACCATTTTCAGTTCATTACATCATCAGAGTGTTGCCTCTTTCATGGTGTAACTTGGTTTTGTAAGCAAAGTACAATCAACATTGCCAAAAGGTCATCTGGTTAACATAATTGAGGGAGTGATTTCGCCTTGCAAAATTGACATTTTGACAACACTTTTATCCTGCCAGCTCAGAAATCAAGGCTAAAATAGTAATGAAAATCAAATTCGTAAAGCAGCATATTGGTTAGATCGAATGAGTTTCTTCATTTTGGTGACGTAAATGGAATAAAGAAAAAGACGCATGCGTTACTCTTTTTATGCCAAACTTTTATCTTAACATTCAAATAGAAAATGACGAATGACTAAATTTGATCAGTGATGGATTTGGTGGACTAAGAGCATTGCTACACGAAACTAGTTACTGAATTTGTTTGGACTTTTCATAACTGAATTGACAGCCGTTATGTTTCAGAAAAAATTGCATCTAATGCCGTTTGAAATTTGAAATTGTTTCAATTCCTTTATTTTGTGGGTCTTTTTAAGCTTCAGTGAATTCATTCATTCATTCATTTTTATTTCATTTTCACAGGAAAAATACAAAATCATTTTACAAGGAAAATAAAGAATTTTGCAAATACAAAATAATACATCATAATTATATTCACATA
>BQKZ01008379.1:12447-24565 GCA_036244855.1 Temnopleurus reevesii | reverse complement strand
ACGAAAAAGAGCGTTTTTTAAATTCAGTTTTGGGATGCGGAATATGGAGCAAAGAGTTAACAGAGTACCTTGTACAATAATTATAAGTTTTTCTTTGAATCAATAGTTTTAAGTATGCAGGGGCTAGGGAATTTATAATTTTAAAGGTTAATATACAGTAATTGAATTTAATTCTTTGTTCTATTGACTTTGTTCTATTACAAAGAAGTAATAGATCAGCGCTCTGGAAGCATGTGACTTTGGGACAGCGAAATGATCACACTCTTCTTTCCGAACTCTCTCCACAGATGTTTATCCGCGCTGACAAGTTACGCTTGAGAGCTTCCAGTCACATGCTTATAGATGTTCACTGTTTAATTGTCTGCATCTAAAACATGATAAGACCAATGAACTCTGAAAAAAAAAATAATTATGGCGATTCCTGTTATAGCCAAAGTTTTATACATAGCACCGCCAGTTATTTTTTTTCAATTTTCGATAATACCATGGTTCACACTGAGAGTTGAAACTACAACAGACCTACGGAAGCTTAGCGTAAAGCGCAATTAAAGGCGAGTTCAAATCGCCAATGCACCTTTTGGGGTGGTCAAAAAGGCGAGAATGTGACTTTTACTAACTCGCCTTTGCGTCTTCTCTCGGGCGAGAAGGTGTGAGAGCGACTTTTACGAACATGCCTTGGAGCCTTGTCTCGGGCGAGACTGCATGGTCGGAGAGCGACTTGTACAAAATCATCTTTGCGCCTTGTTTAAGATGAGAAGACAACTTGTACAAATTCGCCGTACAATCTTCCGTAGGACCGTTGTAGTTTCTGAAATATTGGGGTTTCAACTCTCTGTCTAAACCTGACTACTGTTTGTCATTGCCTTTAAACATTCCCAATATTCAAATAACACTTCAGGCGACTCCACTAACATCACATGTCATCTGTATTTTTTCTCAACAGAATTAAAATTATTCTGGAAAGAACCAAATAGTTTGTATAAATTACCAGAGAACATGGCATAGGAATTAAAATGATAATGGCAAATACATATGGTTTGAAAGAGTTTCATCGTGGTGAAGAATAATTGAAGAGAGTTGATCAGTTGTCTCACGATGTGCAAACGTAGAACATTAGTATAGTGACGTTTCGGCTGATGTATACTGCTAGCCTTCATCAGACTATAATGAAGATAGACTACCGTATACGCTAGCTGCGCGCGCGATATAATACGGAGCTTTAGCTAACAAATACGGTAGGGCAATCAGGACGTTATTTCTCAAGCGCGGGATAATCTATGCTAAGGTCCATTCAAGAAGTAGCGTTGTGTTGGTGCACCATTCTGGAACGGACCTATAGCATAGATTATCCCGCGCTTGAGAAATAACGTCCTGATTGCCCTACCGTATTGTTAGCTAAAGCTCCGTATTGCCAAGGGAGAGGCCCGGAGCGATCGGGTGCATGCTCATGCTATTTAGGAATTTTGTTGCGGAGTATGATTTATGTAGTACTTATTTGATGAGGATTTAGAAATGTAGAACATATTTAGTTCATGCTTTCCGTTGTTTTAGTTTGTTAGTTTGTTTTTTGATGGAAAATAAATAAATAGATAAAAATGAAAACAAAAAATGTGAATTTTTAGAAGGAAATAGATATTCAAGTGAAGAAAACAACGTAGCAATGTTTATATTCAGAATCTAACATTTTCTGAATTAATTTGTACATAATTCATACTCTGAAAATATGTTATCAATTGTTTGCTTTTTCAAAGAGTAATTTACAAAAAAATCAGTTTGCGCGCTAAATTTAAGTTTTACAATCTCTTTGAATGGCATCATATTTTTTAGTTAAAAAGATAACGATGGAATATTTTGAGCAACGAAAACAACGAAAGAACAGTGAATTTCATATCTCATAATTTTCAACAATCTATGCGCAAAGCATCAATTTTGCTATGCCGACCGACCCAGAGAATCGTACGAAGTGATCACTTTTTATTTTTGTGTTTTTTCTATTTAGCATAAATCGAGCTACCAATATCTTATTTTGTATACTTTATCAATGAATTAGTCTTTTTTGCTCGAGAACTAAAGTTATTTTGTACAATATTTCTTATTTTATACCGTATCATGTTGAAAAACAAGTTTATCATGCTTTTTAAAAACAAAACTTTCATTTAAAATCAAATGACCCTGGTGAACTTTCCGAAGTGATCATTTTCATTTCTGTGTTTCGTGCATTGTTCATTTTGTACCAATATTTTATTTGTATACTCGTATTGAGGAATTAGTCTTTTTGTGCTCGAGAACCAACTTGTGAAGTTATTTTGTACAAATTTTCATAATCTATACAGTATCATGTTGATTGAAAACAAGTTTATTATGCTTATTCAAAACAAAACTTCCATTTAAAATCAAATGACCCAAAATTATGAACATTTCTGTGGCTTGTCCATTGTCCATAAATAGAGGAACCATTATCTTATTTTCTATGTGCTCGAGAAAGTTGTTTTGTACAAATGTTCATATTTTATTCGAAACAAAACTTTCATTTAAAATCAAATGACCCTGCTCGAGAAAGTTATTTTGTAAAAATGTTTTAAAATATTTTATACTCTATCGTGTTGATTAAAAAAAAAGTTTTTTATGTTTATTAAAAAGTAAATTTTTTGAAGAATGTACATGCAGCATGCAAGTATTATACCAGTCGTTATAAGATTCGTCTTTTAAAAAATATTCCAGAGGGGATAATCATTTAGCATTCATTATTCACATCAATATCTAACTTGTGTAATCTCCCAAGAGAGGGAATTAGCAATAGAGTTTTCGATGAATTATTATGATGAATTGCAACGATACATTTGACAATCGGACTCCGCACAAAATGTCAAGGTATATCATATGTTTTACGACCTTGTTGTCAATCATTCTTAATTGTAGTTAATAAGTGTCTTTTTTATGAAAGAATTTACGTTTTTTTGTTCCAATTGTGCTTATCGTAGTAATGTACATGTATACGATCTCTTTAATTCTTTTTTTCTGTGCGTGTTTTTTTTTTTTTTTTTTTTTTTTGGTGGAGTCTTAGGTTGTTTCACGTACTGTCTAGTTCTTACGTGGGTTTAGGGTAACATTTCTCGGCGACTTATCAATAATATTTTCTCAAACCTTGCCCTTGTATTTTTTTATATCATTAAGAAGATCTTCACCGATGAATCGTTGCATTTAGTGTTTAGCTTTTCCGTTAAGGTAATTAAAGGGGCATGCAGTAACACTATGAGCGTAGAATAGGCGCGTATCAATGGGCGCCCTTGTGAAACTTTGAACACGATTTGAACTATTTCCGAAAAGTTAACTAGAACGCAGACAATAGATCCGCACACCGTGTATTCAACTGTGCGGACACAACAATGACAAGCCGGTACCGAATTCAATAGCATTACAAAGGAGCATTGAAATTGCGTGCGACTTAACTTTTCGAAAAAACTTTATATCGTGTTTTTGGAGGAAATAAAGATGAAGTAAGCGTGTTTTGTTCATTGGGGGGGGGGGGGTTGTTCCCGTTGTGATATAAAGCCTTTTTTTCCTGCCAGACAAAATTTCCACCCTTATTTGTCCACCCCGATTGAAGCGCATACGCAGGCTGTGTGAATTTGCGCATGTTTGTCAAGCGAAAATTGTCCTTCAAATTATTTTACGGTCCGTACGCGCAAAATATCACAAGGGATACACTTGGCTAATGCCAACTTAGTTCGACTTGCGTGCGACGCACTCGCACGTTAACGTCTTCCCTATATGCTTCGACACAAAGGGACCATGAAATATGTGACTGAAATGTGGATGGCAAATTGGCAAAGTTATGTTCTTGGTTAGTGTTTCGGCGCCATTTTTGTACACCGAGACCATGCGGACGCAGTGGTCTTGAAACTGTTGAATTACGAATCTTATTTCATTTGTCAGATCATCGATTCTTTGGAAATAACAAACGTTCCCTATTGCCAACGTAATTGTCACTTAATAGTTATAGAAAGAAGCTAAGGCGACAAGGCCTGTACAAATCCGTCTTCGTGCTGCACGTAGAAGCCTCCGTATTTCTGTCGTAACCGATCTCTGGATCCTGAACCTCCAACAAACATCTTCAAAATGCTACACGTTTGACCGTGAAAAAGCTTAAATTACAAATTTAATTGCTAACACGAGAATCGCTTTATACCGTTTAATGTATTGGTGTAGATATTAATTTTGTTGATTAAACGCTAGGATATAACGCGTCAGTATTGTCCCCCAGTAAAGGGTAAAGGGTCACGTAAACGCTATTAAAATCACACGTCATTAATTGGGTCGGGATGCAAAGTTGAACAAAATTGACTGTTTTTCTGCTGATGCTTGAAAGACAAGCAAAGGAAAAATGCTGACCTTTGAAGTACGCCTCTGCATGACCAGTATTTGTGATGTGTGTGACAAACAAAGTTGACTTTTTAGTGCGTAACCTTATTTTTCGGGAGGAAACGAGGAAAAATACTTCGCTGGAAAATATAAAATACGAAACAATCTACTTCCGCAAAATAAAGAGGGTCAAGAGACAGTAGATCCATACGACATACATTGAACTGTGCGGACACAACAATCATAAGCCAGTTCCGATTTCAATAGCACTACAAAGGAGCAGTGAATTGGCATTCGAATTAATTTTTACGGACATACTTTAGTAGATTATATTGTGTTATAACATTTTATTTATATTGTTCTCATTAATTATGAAGACTTAGTCACGCCTCAGAAATGAGATATGATTCATCGGCGTTCGTCATCACGTCACAGATCAATTGGCATCGTTTTTACGTGACATGTGTGACACATCATATTTTTTTGTCTGATGAAGGCTAGTATTCAGCAGCCGAAACGTCATACTACCTACGTTCTATGTTTGCACATCGTGAAACGACTGATCAACTCTCTTCAATTATTCTTCACCACGATGAACGTCTTTCAATCCATATCTCTTTCACACATCGTGCAAGAACATTGACCTGTAACTTAAAATACGGAATCAAAACTAAGGATGAATATTTATCGTAAGTCTTTGGCAAAATATGTGACAAAGAGATCATATGATTAATTGCAGAATCTCTCTTATAATGCAGGCCCCAAATTTAGCAGGGTCCAGAAAAAGAAGGATCACACTCTTCGACGTTGTTATACGCAAGACTAAAGACAGTAATAAAAAAAACGGGCGTATCATTCGCCTGTCTTGAATGTTTCTATAACAAACATAAGACGCCTTGCCATACAAAAGTCCACCCGAAAAAAAGCAACTGTGATTTTGTTTTTCTGACTCAATAAAGCAGGTTAAAGTACTTCCCTATGAACTAAACTGGTTCAAACTTTCCTCAAAACCTTATCAAAACCTAAGACAGCATTTAGAAAAAAATCATTAACCAAGCCCCCAAAAAACACGAATGAAGAAAATAATCGATAAGTACGTTTCCGATCTGAGCATCGAGTCCTTTCTGAAGAAAAAGAAGAAGAAAGGATTAAAAAAAAAAGATCAGGGTCACCATGAAATTGCATTGAAGATATCAAATATATGAGATATCAAAATTAGAACAATAGAACAATCATTAAATCTAAATCGGGAACGGCCAAATGCTACTCACATTTTGCAATCAATAAGGAAATAGGCTTTAATCAAATCCAGCGGAATTAGCTACCATAAGATAACAAGGAGGAGGGAATCTTCTTTTTTTTCAAAGACAAGTGTAAAGAAAATTACCTGAGTAAAAAAACTAAGAAGACCAGTAAGCAGGCCAAATACAATTGTCATTGACAAACTCTTCTCTCATGACTTTTTATGAAATGAATTTCAATAGTATGGTATGTTTAATCTCTTTATAGTCATATTTCATATGGCAATTTAATAATTCAGTAACATGGAGAAATAAAACTGGCGAAAGAGCGCCGTGGATAAATTCAAATTGAACGATTATCTGACTATTCTTGAAGACCAGAATTGTTGCTTTAAGAAATTGAAGTCGGTCAATTGTAATCTTTGAAATATCATTTTTATTCTTGTATTCAGTTTTAGGAAAGAAATGAAATAGAGAGTAACAAAAAAGAAGAGGAGGAGATGCCGAATCTTTATTTATTTGACTGAATTTACTTTCTATATGACATAAAATTGCCAATCGATGAATAAATTGTGGTGGTAAATTGTCATCCCCTGGAGATTTCTATCTTTCCTTGCTTGGCCAAATTTTCTCTTATCTCAGAATTATTGATATTAGAAGTTTCATAAATGCATCTTCAAAAAGCAAACGAAACATTGAATGGGATATGAAATAGCCTGTCATTTTTAAAGAATTAGATGTTTGTAGAGTATTGCTTATGAAAACGATGCGTTCAAGAGAAACTTTTCTTTAATGTTTCCTTATTTTGCCTAACGAAGAGATAAGACATCATTAGAAAATAAAACTTGAAGGGATCCTTAAGTAAAAAATACCAGGCACAACATTTCCAAATTTCAATATATATTTGCCCGGTTTTTTTTTCTCGGGGGGGGGGGGGTTGTTTATGCGTTGTTTTTGTTGTGGGTTTTTTGTGGGTTTTTTTTTTTTACTTTGTTCGATGCTTTTTTATATGAAGATGCATATTTTCGATGTCCATTATAGTGCGGTACATAATAGAAGAGGCCATGAATCATTAACCTTTTTTATTCCTTTAACTGCAACGTATACATACTAAATATGCATGGAATTTTAAAGACGATTTTTAATAGACATAATTTTCTCTCCTGAGGAGCTTTTAAGTATACGGAAACAAAACCCTTGTTTCACGTATTCTGAAAATGAATGTGGGTGGTCATATTGAAAGTTTTTGTAATTAACCTTTGCGTGAAGCTTATGGAAACCTATTTTTCCAGAAAGTTCATATCTGAATCATAAATCCGCTTTTGGACGATTCCACGGCAGAAAAATCCGTAAATATTCTTATAGCGCTCTTAATTTTCCCGGGAGACAGCTTTTTGTACATATTTTGAAAAACAATCTTTTCAGTTGTTAGAGAGTTTAGATATTTTTCTTCAGAAATGTTTATAATATCACATTTCAAGTGGACTGTTTAATGATTAAAATGGCAAATTATCTGATGCAACTCCAAACATTCTTTGTAACTTGTAGGTGTCCATGTGAACAATACAATCTTTACTTCTTTCCCATCTCCATTTGTAGTTGTTTTTAAAAGCTTGTTGAAAACTCATTTATTTCTTGAAGCTTTCAAATAATATCTTGTAACTTATGCATTATTTTAGTAACTATATCCACAGACCCTAACATCAAAGCGCAGTTGAGTATATCCATATAGTATCTGCGCTATATAAATTATCTAATTATTTTTATTATTATTATATAACTTTTGCTACTTGATGAGAATTTTCCTGTCTCTGAGATTTTATCACTGAGGTTTAACAGACAATTTAGCTCAAAATAGCATGTAATTCCGTTACCGTTATACGAAAGTGTGTAATTTTATCTCCAAACTAACTCACATATTGACTGAATGTGTAAATATTTTTGTCACATTTATTTATAATTATTATGTAATTGGGGACTGCAATATACAACTAATTATTTGTTGGTAAATTAAGTCGTTGACTAACTAATTGTGATCTTTAATTATTGTATTATTTCATCTTTCCAGTGGAAATTAATGGAATTGAATCAAATACGTCGGCATTCGTCGGAAAATTTTGGGCATGCTCGAAATTTCCCGATGTGCTTAATTTATGACGACTTATGTCAGCGTATTTTAGCGTACTCATAACAAATGCGAAACGTGTCCATTACGTATGAGATGTACTCGGCGTATGACACCGACTGTTTGTATCGAAAGTTTGAATCATTTCGTTTTAAGCCCCAGTCACATAGGGCCCCGGAAGCAACACTATTCACCCCGACTCGTTGTTCTGAGGCAGTTAACTGTAAATTAACAAAGAATCGGGGTGAATCGTGTTGCTTCCGGGGCTCAATGTGACCGGGGCTTTATTTTTAATTACAGTTAATAAAATAAAATCAATTCAACTCAACTTGACTCACTGTGAGTAGAAAATCAACAATATTAGCTTCATTGTCACAAAAGGAAAAAACAGGTGCGTCTCTTGTTCAACACTTAAGGCCCCCGGTCACATAGGACGCCGGAAGCAACACGATTCACCCCGGCTCGTTGTTGTAAGGCAGTTAACTGTGAATTAACAAAGAGTCAGGGTGAATCGTGTTGTTTCCGGGGTCCTATGTGGCCGGGGCTTTTAGCAAAATAATAAAAATGGAAAATTCATATGTGTCCATCTAGCAATCATTAATGCTTGAATGGAGGTTGTTTTATTTGTCCCAGGCCTTTGTCCCTTCTGCTCACAGTGGCTTCAGATTCAGATTCAGATATTTTTTTATTTTTCACCCAAATCATAACAATTACAATTTAACAAAAAACTTACATGGGTATAAAAGAAAAAATATAAGAGTAAGATGAAACAAATATTAAATATTATGACAAATGGTACAAATATATAAACACGTTGCATTTTAAATTATAATGAGGAAAAACAGAGGCATCCAAAGAAAAGCTTAGCTTGTTTGGGTATGGATACCTCAAAATAACATTAAACTTAATTATATTCTTATTTCTTTCATTTTATATAGTACAGAAAATATAATATCATGTTTATCTCATGTCTAATTGTAGGGAAAGGGTGAGGAGAAGAAGAAGAAAGAGAGAGAGAGAGAGAGATAGAGATAGAGGGAGAGGGAGAGAGTGAAGGGATACAGAATGTGCAAAAGAGAGAAGGTGGTTGGTTCAGGCCGCTAAATCTACAAATTATATGAAGATAAAAGGTGTTCTTTTTAACTTAAATTTAAAGGTATTAAAACTTATTGAATTTATAATGTTGCTATTTAGTGAATTCCAATATTTTGGGCCGTAGAATGAGATAGCTTTTTGTGCGAGAACTGTGCGTGTGCGAAGAAGATGAAAGGAACGGGACTGTCGTGTAGGATAGTTATGGATGGCACTGTTTCTTGTAAACATTTCCATGAATGTACATGGGAGTTGTTGATTATTTAATTTAAACATAAATTGACCTGTATGGAAATGAAATAGATCAGACAACTTAAGGATTTTAGACTCGTAAAAAGGGGGATCAGTATGCGAGCGGTAAGGAGATTTATGGATGATTCGAATAATTTTCTTTTGTAGAACACTAACTCTATTTGTTAGGGTTCTATTTGCATTGCCCCAGGCCATTATTCCATAATTAAGATCGGGTAGAATAAGTGAGGCGTATAGTGTTGAGAGAGTGGATTTTGGGAAAGTATATTTAATTCTATTTATAATTCCAATGTTACGTGAAATAATTTTAGATATATTTTGTATATGAACGTTCCATTTTAATTTGTCGTCAATAGTAAGACCTAAAAATTGTGTTGATGTAACCCTTTTGAGAGAACTGTCATCCAAAATTATTATTCCCTGATAAACTTTCTAGAGTATTACTAAATAACATGAGATTTGTCTTTAGAACGTTTAGTGAAAGCTTGTTAGCCTTTATCCAATTAACAACATGCTGTAGTTCTGTATTGATTGTCGAAAGGAGTGTGTTAGGGTTGGAGTGTGAATGAAATATATTTGAGTCATCAGCGAATAGTATGAAAGAAAGAATATCTGACGATTTCTGAAAATCATTCATATATAAAATGAATAACAAAGGCCCTAAAATGCTTCCCTAGGGGACACCATAGCTAATTGGCGCATAAAAGAGTTATTGTTGCATATAATAATAATGAATACATGTACTTAGTTCGTGACGACAATACACATTCCAAAATCCTGTACATGAACATTGTGCGTCAAATACCAAATGAATAATCCGCAAAGTGTATTTCGAGATGTTTAAACAAAAGGGACATTTTCCGCCATTCGAAGTGTATGACCGACAAGAGTGCCGATCGATACACACATCAATAATGACCGTTTGTGATACATAAATGGGGTGAATACACAGCATACCATCTGGGGCCCGTAACATAAAGACTTCCAATCAATCGTACGATCGATTCCAATCGCAAGCCTATTAAAAATCATGTACTATGTACTACGTACTATGTACTATGTACTACTAAATTGCGAATGATCGCAAAATTTATTGTTTCTATTATATGTTACGCGCCCCTGATCCGATTGATGCAGAAATATGACATTCTTTTTACATCAAGATTAGGGCCAAATCATGACTTTGGGAGAGAGATTAACGCATTTACTACTTGAACCGCCTAGTCCCGGCACAAAGTATATTGGAATTACAGAATTCGGTAGTCAATTGGTTATAATGTGAAATATTAGGGTAAAAACTTTCTGGTGGTATTTATTGGTGCAGACACACTTATACCATTACATATCTAACGTATACTTTTATTTGATTTATTTTACAATTCCGACGCACATAAACTCACAGGCGATACTCTTATCTACTGCTAACATGTGTGTACGATCAAGGACTTTCGACAATGGACAGTTATCTGTTACTTAATGGGATCGCTAGCGTGTGACTTCCATTGTCATCTGAATAACATTCTTTTAATATTTTTCTACTTTGATGTCATGATGGTCACCGCCGATCAGGATGTAGGGAGAAACAAGAAGTCTATGGTTTGAAAGAGGTTCATCGTGGTGAAGAAAAAAAAACAAGAAGTCTGTTTTCACATATTGAAATTGAACAAATCGTTTGCGCAGAAGGCAATAAATCAATTGAATCCTGAAAAACCAATGTGCGGTTCTTATTTACGACAGACTACTTTAGTTCCATGTGTTTTATTTTGGAAAGGGTAGATATATATCAATAATAAGGCTGAATAGTGATTGAATGACTATCACTTATGATCCAATTTCTGCAGAATTCCTCATACTTTTTCAGAGATGCAAGATACGTAGCATGTATTGGTCATACGTCTCTTGACGTTATTGAGGTCATCATGTGTGTCCGGGATTTTCCGGATAAGATAAAAGCATATTTCATATCATCGTCTGCTTCGCAATTTTGCTGCTCCAAATCTGAAGGATGATCATTGAAAGTTATAGTCTAAAACAGTACATCAGCAAACAAAAACCAAGACAGGGCAATATGTTTCTCTGTCAATGAAAAAATGCACATAAGTGCTATAATTATTAATCATCTGGATGTTCTCATAAAAATGCATGCATAATCAAGCGCCGGTGACTATCATGACATCCAAGGAACAATGGCATTAATCGTCCATCTGAAAAGGGGTCCTTGGTACGATAAACGCGAGCTGAACGCTTCCAAAGTGTGTTCTACTCAAGAACCTTCATTTCTGCATTAGTGTGAAACATTTTTTTTTTGTTATTTCGTGTGTGGCGTTTGTCATTGTTCTAATCACCAGCCTATTTCTAGCGAACGACTTGGGATTTCAAAGTTTGACAACGTGAGAGAGGGAAAGAGACAGTGAGAGAATGGGGGGGGGGCTAAAATGAATATAGTTATGACAACAAATCAATTTATGTCAAACTCTAATTAATACTGAATTGATTGAATCAATATGCTCATCAAAGATTGAAGGCAATTCCATTAGGATCTACTCACATATATAAGAAAGAATGTTTATTGGGTATATAATATTTCGCTCCAATTTGGAAATTTATTCATTTAACCATCAACATATACATTCATATTACATTCATATGTAAAATTATACTAAGCAAGTTATACAAAAAAAAAGATGCAATGGTTTGATTACAATTGATGAAACAACATAATGCATTTTAAATTAAATGAAAAGTTGGCATCAAAATACGTATTTATTTTGTAAGCGTTTTAAAACTCACCTCGTTTATTTATTATTGACTTGATGAATTTACTGAAATGAGCAATTACGTTATCATTATCGAGTTTGAATGCTTGTTTTTTTTTTCGTTGTAGAATTCGGAGGATGCGATTGCAACAGAGAATACTTCACGACGATCGTCTCACCAAACTTTCCCGATGCTTACCCGGGTTCAACTTACCAAGATTGGACATTGCAGATACCTCAATATCACCAGGTATGAAAACATAGAATATGATGGCAAAACCAGACGCGAT
>BQKZ01008377.1:15552-26262 GCA_036244855.1 Temnopleurus reevesii | reverse complement strand
TGTAGGCCTACATGATTTATTTTTGGCATGTCAGAAAATGTCAGAATTCCCCCTCTCTATTGCAAAATCCTTGATCCACCCTAGATTTAATAGAGTAGGGCCAATTTTGTTTTAGATGCATGTTTCAAATGTGTTTTTGTCACTTTATCAAGAACTCTAGCTATCATTGTAAACCAGTATTGAAGACATTTTCATAGTATTTTTGTTATAAATTCATTTTAGAATAAAGTATCCCTTTTATATTAGTGTAGGCAAACATTTGAATGACACAAAACATCCACAGATTAATTAATTGCCTTACCGGTCTCACAATAATCCCCAGTCCATCCAGGCTGGCAGACACAAGAGAATGAATTGATTCCATCTACACACGTGGCATCATGAAAGCAGGGGTCGCTCCCACAATCGTTGATGTCTACAAGGGAGTATACAATGAGCAAGAGTCAAATCAACTGTCATGAAATAAGAATTGTGTTAAAAGATTCGAGATTAATCAAATCATTTTCTGTAGTATGTGCGACTTGAACGGAAGCTAGTGTTAGCAGCCGCAACTACTGCCACAGTTTGGAAAGCCCGACGTCTATCCCGATCGCGTTCCCTCACAGAAATGACCGATTTCTTTATTCAAAAGTGATCTTATTCTTTGAAAAAAGCAGGTATATTTCATTGTATTATCACTCATCATTGTATGTCGAAATTATAACAAAACTTTGGGCTTATTAATGTGCGTTTGGGGATCAATTAGGGTATGCCTATTTATTCATTTTGACAACATTGTGATAGGGTCGACATTGTAAGGATAGCATGTTCACAGTGTGGGCGATGTTTTCACACTATGTTCACACTGTGATCTGTCTTTTCACACTGTGTCCACACTGTCTTCACATTGTGTTCACACTGTAAATGTGTGTGATCTTTCCAGCAGGGCAATTGGGATAGCCTTATTTATTTATTTTGACTACGAGAAAATGTTCTGTATTGAACTTGTCCAAATGCTGCATTTGTAGAGCGCTTAGAGAATTCTTCATAAAGAGTTGATAAGCGCTATATAAAAGCCGTTCATTATTATTATTATTATTATTTTAGATAACACAAAACGTTTGAAAAAAAGTATTAATTTCCTTACTGGTCTCACAATAATCCCCATTAAATCCGGGAGAGCATGAACAGGAGAATGAGTTGATTCCATCTACACACGTGGCACCATTAAAACAGGGGTTGCTCGCACACTCGTTGATGTCTACAAGGGAGTATACAATGAGCAAGAGTCAAACCGACTGTCATGAAATAAGAATTGAGGTAAAAAAATTCGAGATTAAGCAAATCATTTTCTGTAGTTTGTGCGACTTGAACGAGGCTAGCAAGGAAGACCAAAAATACAAGCTCATCAGATTAGGTCGTCGACACTCGTCGGTCTGCGATTTTTTGGACTGTTTTATTGCTGTTTATTGCACTATTTGACATTTGGAGTAATTATTCGACATTATGTAAGGACTTTTGTATCCGTCCAGGACCCTAAAGGAGTTATATCGATAGTGCTATAGGTTGGAAAACCTAATCCGTAAGTCAAGTATATCTTCAAGTATTCATCAAGTATATCAGTTTGTTTTCATGGTCCCATATACCATTTTTTATGCTGGACCTCTCAACTCCTCTCATTTTGGTGACTCTGGTGAGTTATACGCACCAACAGACAGGAAATCCCTGCTATTATTACAAAGGGGTCTCCCACCTTTTGTTCTCGTCTTATGACTCATCTTGGACTCATTGACCGGGGATCCCCATGCATTCTATTCTTCGCACGAGTACTCGATCTATCTCTTTCCAACCATGGCGAATACAATGTCACCGAGATCAACCAACAGCAACCCTTCAATTATTCAAGAGGTCATTACAGATTTGTTGATAAGTGACGTCTTTCTCGCTCTAGTAGACAAATCTGTTGATAAACATCTTCGTGCCATGCAAGATCTTATTGACAAACAAGAAGCTCGTATTTTCGACTTGGAGATCGAGAATGAGAAAATAAGGAAAGACTTCAAAAAGCTGGATGATGATGTACAAGAAAATAAAGCTAAATGTCGAAACATCAACCTCAAGCTCAATGCTGAGGAACAGTACTCACGACGAAACTGTCTCCGGCTCTTTGGCTATCCTGAACAAGCCAAAGAATGCACAGATAGCATCATCATTGACGTCGCAAAGGAGCACCTGGAGCTCGACCTATCCGTAGATCACATCGAGAGGAGCCACAGGATAGGTCCAAAGAAGGAGCACCCCAAAGCAGATGACAAACCACGCGCCATCATCATCAAATTCAAATCGTACAGAATGAGAAATGAGGTCATCAAGCGCAGAAGGAAATTGAAAGGAAAAAAGTATGCAATCGTCGAGGATCTGACCGCCCAAAATCAGATGTTACTCAAAGAGACTAGATCAAATCCAAAAGTAAAAACTGCTTGGAGCCAAGACGGGCGTATCATCGCGTTGCTGACTGAACTAGAAAAAGGAACAAACAAAAAGCAAACGAAACTCGTACACAGTCTTGATGACTTAAAATCGCTATGAATCATCATATTCGTGTGACATTTTACTCTTTAACTAGAATAAAAATTTCTCCTGAACGGATACCTTTTTTTGTACTTTGTTCAAAACTATACAGCGGTATTTTTACTTCTATTTCTCATCGTGTTTACATATTTTGTATTTCTTAAGAATACATTAACTTTAGATGTAACCTAAGTATTCTATGTCGTTATGGTTGTTTATCCTTGTTCTATATGCAAACGTGCTGTAAAAGCAAACCAGAAGGGTCTTTTATGTACAGGTTGTGGTAAATGGGTACATATTTCTTGCAGTGATGTACCATTAAGTCAGTACAATGATGTATCTCATCAGTTTGTTGGATGGGAATGTAGAAAATGCCTTTTAACACGTTTACCGTTTTTTCACTCTGATACTTTAGATAATAGTGATCTCGTACATAATACAATATCACCAGACTCTAGTATCCAAAGTCGTCCCGAATCAAACTTGGTATATTCTAATTTTTCGGGTAAAGGTTTAAAATTTGCTCAACTGAATATTGTAAGTTTATTAAAACATATTGACGAATTACGTACGATTCTTAGCTGTAATGATATACATCTTCTTGCCCTTAATGAAACCAGGCTTGATGAAACGATATTTGATAGTGAAGTAAACATACCACATTATAACATTGTACGCAAGGATAGAAATAGGTCAGGAGGGGGTGTTTCTATTTATATTCACGAGAGCTTAGATTTCGATATTATTAACTGCACCCCTATCTCCACGCTAGAAGCAATTGTCATAAACTTACGCTTAAAAAATTCAAAGCCAATAATGATAGTCAATTGGTATCGGCCTCCAAATTCTAGATGCGATATTTTAGATCAATACGAACGTTTCCTAGAATATACAGAAGCCTTTGAATGCAATCTTCTTATCTTAGGTGACATAAATCTGAACATGCTTAGTAAGGTTGATGATTCTATGACTAAACGATATCGGCAAATAAATGATATTTATTCGTTAAATTTGATCAACAAAACCGAAAATACTCGAATAACTAGTGATACTGGTTCTCTAATTGATCATATGTTAACGAAAAATCTTAATATGGTAAAATCACACGGTGTGATACATACAGGAGTAAGTGATCATTCCATGAGCTATCTCATCTGGAAAGCTAATCATGCTCATTCAGGTGTAAATTATGTGACCTATCGAAAGTCGACGAATGTGAATTTTGAATTGTTGAAATCAGATTTGTCTCGTGTAAATTGGGTGGAGGTTGAGGAAGAGAACAATATCGATAAAGCCACAGATACCTTCCAAAAGCTTTTGCTCGGTGTTATTGATAAACACATGCCTCTAAGGACTAAAAGGGTGAGAACAATTAAATCTCCGTGGCTAACTGATGAGTTATTTAATCTTATGAAAGAAAGGGATAAAGCAAAAAGAAAGGCGATTAAAACTAAAGAAAAAAAGGACTGGAGAGACTACCGTATACTGAAAAATAAAGTCACCATGAAAATAAGGAAGTCGAAACGAAACTATTACACTGAAAATTTAACTATGAAACAAAATGCCAGTAAATCTTGGAAAGTCTTAACGTCACTTCTCCCAAAAAATAGTTCAATATCTCAGCCTCCACCTAGTCAGCGTCAGAGTATGGCAAATCAATTCAATCACCATTTTGCAAATGTTGCGACTGGTCTGATGTCTAATACGGATGATGATGCGGATGACAATCCAAATCATAGTGATAAAAACGTAAATTATTTTTTTAAACTATGTACAGTTACCGAAGAGGAAATTCTGAAAGAAATACAATTACTAAAAAATAAGAAATCTGCAGGTCTTGATGGAATATCTGTCAACATCCTAAAAATTTCACAAACTATAATTGCTAAACCTTTAACTTCTTTGATCAATAAATCTATAACGTCAGGAACATTTCCCAAAAATTGGAAAATTGCTAAAATCATTCCATTGCATAAGAAAGGTGACAAAATGATTCCAAATAATTATCGACCAATTTCTATTCTGTCATGTGTATCCAAGATTCTAGAGAGAATAGTTCAAAAACAATTAAGTCAGTATTTGTCTAAAAATAAGATACTCTCAATAGAGCAATCGGGATTTCGTCCGAAGCACTCAACTTCGACAGCATTGATTAAGGTCACCGATGCTTGGCTAAAAGCGATGGATAAAGGATATTATACGGGTGCCGTCTTTGTTGACTTACAAAAGGCATTTGATTTGGTTAACGTTAAGTGTCTCCTGAATACTCTTCTTGGAATCGGAGTTAACGGTGACGCGCTTAAATGGTTTGAGAGTTATCTTACAGATCGAAAAATTGTCACATGTATTGGTAATTGTATTTCTAAAGAATTGCCCATTGATCAAGGTGTGCCCCAAGGGTCAATCATTGGACCTTTGTTGTTCATTATATTCATAAATGACCTTCCTTCTGTATTCGAGTCATGTAGCACTCACCTGTATGCTGATGACACTGTTATATATGTTTCACACAGGGACCCAGATAGAGTACAATCAATATTGCATAATGAACTTAAACATCTCGACAAATGGATCTGCCAACACAAACTGAAAGTGAATTATGATAAGACTGTAAGCATGCTAATTGGGAATCGTCACATGATTAACAGGCACAGTAGATTAGATTTGAGCATAGATGGGCATGTTATCAAGCAAGTAGATAATGTTAAATATTTGGGTCTTTATATCGACGCACAACTTAAGTGGGACATACATGTGAAGCATTTATGTCAAAATGTTGGTCGCATGATTTCATTCCTTCGTCGTTTACGACAATTTGTAAACAGAGAGAATTTACGTTTGATATACAATACTGTTATTCTATCCCGTCTAGACTATGCTGACATTATACTACAATCCTCAAGTGAACAACTAATTAGTCAAATGCAAAAACTTCAAAACAGAGCGGGTAGGATTATTTTAAAATTAAAGTCACATCATCACTTTTCCATAACATCCATTCACGAATCATTACATTGGGAAACATTGAAATCTCGCCAATCTCTTCATATTCAAATCATGATGTATAAGATCCTGAATGACTTAGCGCCAAGCTACCTTAGGGAAAATATTTACTATCGAGAAAAGCATTACAATGTACGAAATAATAATCTATACTTGCCAAAGCCACGTACAAACAGTTGCAAACGTACGTTTTTCTATAGAGGTGTAGAATTGCATAACTCAATCCCGATCCATATTCGAAACTGCCCAACGCTTGCCTCATTTAAAAAATCTCTAATTCGTTTTTTGCAAATCAAATAATAATCGTTTTATATAATAGTTCTAGTCTAAAAGGAATTACTGACACCCTTTAGCCATATCCTTTTTACTATAACCCTACAGTAAGTTGTTGTTTTAATGTTGCTTTTTAATCACGTTTGCACAGGGGGGGAGAGGGTGGGGTGGGGGTAGTGCTTGTGGGATTGTTTAGGATAAGATGTTTTTAGCTTAACTTTGTATTGTTAGACTATTAGTTCTTCTTTCTCATTTGTCTGTTTCTGGTCCCCAAGGAAGACCAGCTGCACTTGTTTGCAGTGCAGCTGATATTGGGCTGTCCAGCCGTCTCTCTCCGATCTCTTCTTTTTAACTTTCTTTTATTCATATATATGTTATAAATCTGCTGCTTGCCATGTTATTTTATTTTAATCGAGTAAATTCTTGTAAGTTATTATCTTATTATGTATATATAATCTTTACTTTCTTTTGTATGTTGTGTATATATTTTCCTTTTTATTTTGTATTTGTTGTGTTATCTTTTATGACGGAAATAAAACAAACAAACAAACAAGCAATAGCAGCCGGAACTATCGTCACAACTTCTCGTAAAGTTCAGAAAGTTCGACATCGTCACAGCAGTTCGCGTCCCCTCACAGAAATGACCGATTTCTTTATTTAAAAATGTTCCTATTCTTTGAAAAGAAAACAGGTATGTGTCATTGTATTATCACTTGTCATTGTATGGCGAAATTATTACAAAACGTTGGGCTTATTAATGTGCGTTTGGGGATCAATTAGGGTATGCCTATTTATTCATTTTGACAACATTGTGATAGGGTCGAAATTGTAAGGATAGCATGTTCACAGTGTGGGCGATATTTTCACACTCTGTTCACACTGTGATCCGTCTTTTCACACTGTGTTCACACTATCTTCACATTGTGTTCACACTGTAAATTTGTGTGATCTTTCCAGCAGGGCAATTGGGATAGCCTTATTTATTTATTTTGACTACGAGAAAATGTTCTGTATTGAACTTGTCCAAATGCATTTTGTCCAAATGCTGCATTTGTAGAGCGCTTAGAAAATTCTTCATAAAGAGTTGATAAGCGCTATATAAAAGCCGTTCATTATTATTATTATTATTTCAAATAACACAAAACGTTTGAAAAAAGTATTAATTTCCTTACTGGTCTCACAATAATCCCCATTAAATCCGGGAGAGCAGGAACAAGAGAATGAGTTGGTTTCATCAAGACAACAGGCACCATTTAAACAGGGGTTGCTCGCACACTCGTTGATGTCTAAAAGGGAGTATACAATAAGCAAGAGTCAAACCGACTGTCATGAAATAAGAATTGAGGTAAAAGATTCGAGATTAATCAAATCATTTTATGTAGTTTGTGCGACTTGAATGAAAGCTAGTGTTAGCAGCCGCAACTACTGCCACAGTTTGTTGTAAAGTTCGACGTCTATACAGCAGTTCGCGTTCCCTCAGAGAAATGACCGATTTCTATATTCCAAAGTGTTCTTATTCTTTGACAAAACAGGTATGTTTCATTGTATTATCACTCATTGTATGTCGAAATTATAACAAAACTTTGGGCTTATTAATGTGCGTTTGGGGATCAATTAGGGTATGCCTATTTATTTATTTTGACAACATTGTGATAGGGTCGACATTGTAAGGATAGCATGTTCACAGTGTGGGCGATGTTTTCACACTCTGTTCTCAATGTGATCGATCTTTTCACACTGTGTTCACATTGTGTTCACATTGTAAATGTGTGTGATCTTTCCAGCAGGGCAATTGGAATTGGCCTATTTATTCATTTTGACTACGAGAAAGTGCTCTGTATTGAAATTGACGAAATAAATTTTGAATGACACAAAACATCCACAAGTTAATCAATTTCCTTACTGGTCTCACAATAATCCCCATTAAATCCGGGAGAGCATGAACAGGAGAATGAGTTGATTCCATCTACACACGTGGCACCATTAAAACAGGAGTCGGTTCCACAATCGTTGATGTCTTAAAGGGATATACAATGAGGAAGAGTCAAATCAACTGTCAGGTAATAAGAATGCGGCCTTTGTTTTCACGAAGTGACGGGAGCCAGAGAGCATTGTCACACAAGACGAGTTACAAATCTCTTGAAACAAGTCCTATAGAATCAACACGTTGTCCGATAGGATGCACGTTGAAAAGACCATTTTCGTAATGTATTTAAATTTATTCACTTTTGCCCAAAGATGAGCTAGTATACACCCGTCAAAAGATAATAAGAGTATAATAGTCAGAATGCTACTTGCAAACATTAACGTTGCTAGGTTGGACAAATATTGTAGCTTGACCAACCTAGCAACAACTATCGCATGTTATCCACATTCCTTTCATTGGAATACGATTATTCTACATCAGGTGAACAAATACTTTGTCATTGTGCGTTTGACAAAGAAAGGTGCTTAAAATTTGAATACATTCCGAAACTGGTCTATTGGCGCTAGGTCGGGATTTCTTTGTCCTCATGAAACAATACCCTTGAGCTCCCGTCACTTCGTGAAAACACGGACGAATGGTTGTTTTTAACGCTCCTGCTGGGATTCTCCCCGGGTCCCGTCATCGACCAAGTAACTTTCCTGTTTGTAAAAGTCATCATTCCTTTAATAATGTAATAGAAACTGCAAAATTACAGGTAAATAAATAATTGCAGGTGTCAGCATAAAGATAGTAATAATTACGAAATCAATAAATATGACAATTATTATTTTGGTATAATAGGACAACGTGCAAAATTTGGTTCTCATTCTCGTTCTGTAACCAACGGATTCCGTACCGTGATCATGATTGCGGGGATGGCCAGTGATCAAACACGTTTCAACCATTAATTTATCATCTTTCAGAAATGATTTTGGTAGTGGTGTTCTTTAATTCCAAAGATGAAGATTGAGCTTCATTTTGTAGTTTGGGGTGATAACCTGCTTGAAGAGCGAGCGGAGCGAGCGAGGGAATATATCATTTTTATAACCACTATTTACAAAACGACAGCAGTTTAAAATAATTCTAACTTGTCATTTTTATGATTGAATGTACAGAGGGGATAAACATTTGGTACGAGCGAGCGAAGCTCGCGAGGAAATATATGGCATTTTATTTTCATTTCGATACCATTTTACAACAAAACGTTTGGGAAACCGTTCTTTAGCGCCATCTTATAAATAACCTAATGTCAATTCATTTCCTAAAAGTAAAGGGATGATAGAGCATGATAAGATATCGTACGAGCGAGGAAAATATGTCAACTTTCTTTTCATGATTTCTACATGTTCACGCCCAAATGTTTTTGAAAACGTTCCTTTACCCATGTAAAATAATGGCATTATATTCCATGCCTGAAATATACAATTTTTCTTTTCATTTTCGCAACATTTGGACACTGAAATATTGAAAAAAGAGTTGATTAAACTCAGCTGAATAGCGTTGAATTATTTCAATGCCTGAATATAAATGAATCATATAGCACGAAAATGATATCATATCTGATATTTTGATATTCATTTTAGTATAAATCATTTAAGGTCTTTTGCACCGGCAAATGTCTTTGTTCTTTAATTAGATGGCAATTTCCGTTCGTCAGCTAAAATAAATATCCTTCTAAATCTTTTTTTTTTTAATTATTTTTTTTTTTTTAAAATAGGACCTTTAAATGGGAACAAATGATGAGATATAGGAGTTTGCTGAAATCTTTGAATTCGGACATCTTATCGAGCTCACCTACAATGTACTGAACAGGTAGGCCCCCGATTACTTGTCTGAATTGGTATCGTTTAAAGTCAGGGCGTCATGATCGACATGACTTCCGGTTACGAGCGCGCACGGACGGCGTGTTGCTTATTGGCAACAACGATATAAATCTCCTTCCTCACGCACCTTGCCAAGTTCAGAAACTCGGGAACATTTCGTACGACTTTCCGATCAGTTTCCGATCCATGTTATCGTCGTCTGTAAATTGGATTCTTCGCCTCTTCAGCCTCGATTTTTCTAAAAATGTGCGAAACGCTGCTGAGCTGCAAGCTATTGAAATATAACTTGCTCACGCGCTATTGAAATATCACTTGCTCACGCGCTATTACAGGTTAAAAATTCCTTGATTTTTCTGTTCGCCAATCTCCGTAATCGAAATTGCCGCGGACAGTTTGCCACTAGTTTGCGCCAAGCTGTGCTGCTCCAAAGCTCAGTTTATTGTTAGTTTTAAAAACTAGTTCAAAACTCATTTATTTCTTGATGCTTTTCAGTAATATGTTGTACCTACATGCATTGTTTAAGTAGCGATATTCATAGACCCTAACATCACAGCGCAGTAGAGTGTATCTGACTGCGATATAATATTAGTACTATTATTATGTCTTCACCGATGTGAATGCAAATATGATGATATAAAACTGGAAAATGTATATATTTACCTTCGCAAAGTGCAAAGTAAAGAGTGTGGCACGCGACATCTTCAAGACCCAACGAACTTGGACTGTATCGAACGCAGTCATCGGTAATTCCACCCGCTTGGGGCGCGTTGCCTGGCTCCGAACCTTTCCACATTTCTGTATGATGGGGTAAAAATAACTCGTATACTTTTTCTTGATCATTTTAAGATTTTAATATTTAGTACAATATATCTCTAGAAATACATGATCATTTTCTATCATTTTAGCATGAAATAAAATAATATGATGGGCTTCAAATATTCTTATAACGACAATCAGATCACGAAAGAATCACGGAGACATTGCGATACCAAAATTCCATTGACAGAACGATCGCATCGGTAAACGCTGGATAATTGTCAACAAACTGTGTCATATTTATTCGTAGACTCCGGTTTGTAATAGATTTAAAGTTAG
>BQKZ01008376.1:10558-20612 GCA_036244855.1 Temnopleurus reevesii | reverse complement strand
GCCGACAGATTTTATACCAGTCCCACGCGCTGCTTCCTGTGTTTGTTGCAGTGGACAGAGCACGTGGAGAATGACATAATTTCGCTTTTAACCGGTTTGAGGTTATCATATTTGTTTTCCCTTGTCTACACAAGTCACGTTGTGCTTTGTTTGTAACATAATATTATTTTATTCATTGATTTTTCCAAATTGAAGTTCTTTGCAAGTACTCGATATTCGCTTTAAGATAAAACTCATACTATACTTTGAGAAAGGTTTGTCTGTTTGTTTGTTTCCCTACTCCTCCGACGTCCTTTAACGGATCTTGACCAAACTTGGTGGCGTATGTAGGGGAACTCCAAAACTGCCCTTGAGGGGTTGGTTTTGTTAAAGGTCAAGGTCAATGGGGTCAAATGTCAATCAAATGTACATTTTTCATATCTCCGGACTCCCTGGACCGATTTGGACTATACTTAGTGGGTGTATGTAGGGGAACCTCAGAATTGCCCTTGAGGGATTGGTTTTGTTAAAGGTCAAGGTCAATGGGGTCAAAGGTCAATCAAATGTCAATTTTTCTTATCTCCGGACTCCCTGGACCGATTTGGACTATACTTAGTGGGTGTAGGTAGGGGAACCCCAGAATTGCCCTTGAGGGGTTGGTTTTGTGAAAAATCATGTCATTGGAGTCAAAGGTCAATTAAAGGTCAATTTTTCATATCTCTCGGACTCCCTGGACCGATTTGGACCAAACTTGGTGGTGTATGTAGGGAAACCCCAGAATTGCCCTTGAGGGGTTGGTTTTGTGAAAGGTTAAGGTCACTGGGGTCAAAGGTCAATTGTTCATATCTCTGGACTCTCTGGATCGATTGGGACCAAACTTGGTGGGTGTATTTAGGGGAACCCCAGAATTGCCCTTGAGGAGTTGGTTTTGTGAAAGGTGAAGGTCACTCGGGTCAAAGGTCAAGTGTTCATATCTCCAGACTCCCTGGACCGATTTTGACCCGACACACCCCCCCCCCCCCCTTTCCCTTCTGTCACAACAACGGGTCATATTGCCTAGTAAAGGTAAAGTTAACGAAAGAGAAATCCAACAAGGTGGAAATGTATTTAACAAATCGAAAAAAAATATACAAATAAGAACGAGATATTATCCACCTATGTGAGCTGAACGTATAATTGGTAGGAATAACTATTTCCATAAATGTTTAGGCCAGGATGACGCATTGAGCACTCTACAGAGTGTGAGCATGCGCTCTAGAAATCCTATGATTTTATTTATCATACTAATCATTTCCTTATCGAACAAACGTTTAAATTCGGTAAATTACCAGCATACTTTGCATTTAGACGAATTGATGCTATTGACTTCAGTCAATAACGAGTATTAGTCTTTGTAATCAATGTACTGGAAAGCTCAGTTTTGAGCAGGACTATTTTGTTAGAGTCGTAATCATAAGAACATCTGAAGCAATGGAAGTGACAATTCTTCGTCTTTTGTTGATTCTCCTGACCACACAATGTTGGTACACGGAAGCGACGGGTAAGCATAACATTCTCTCCACCCTCCTCCTCTTCATCACCACCACCATTATCTTCACTTTTACCATCATCGCATATTCCCATCATTTTCACTTTCTTCATTATTATCACCATCACCATCATCACCATGATTATTACTATTATTATTATTATTATCATTATTATTATTAAAGTATTTTTCGCTGTCACGGCGATCTTGATCAGAATCAACTCAATAATGAAGGTTTACGATTATCATCATTATTATTTACACAATTTTCTTTTTGTCAAAAAACGAAACAAATTTGCTAAACGAACAACAACAAATTGAACTTCCCATATCTTATCTATGCCATCTCAAAGACTGATTATCTTTAAAAGACGAAGGTACATGTTGTATTTGTTAACGATTTGTTCCGTGCCAGAAAAAAAGCTTGGTTTGATTAAAAGCAGAAAAATCAGACAAACAGATCAAAACATGTCTGAAGCAAATCAGACTATAGATAAGAAAGATGTGAAATTCCAACATTATAACTCAACAGTTGTTTGACGTGTAAATTGGTAAAGTTGTGTCGCGTGATATGCAGTGGTTTATGAACTTCTCTGCAATCAGTTTATTGTATCTTCTTGTCTAAAAAGATTCCCCCTTTTCAATGTTTCACGAAAAAAAAAACATTTTCGTCGTTATAACATCTAGATACATTTATAGACCCAACCCCTTTGAAGATTACAAAAAATCAAAATTTATCGAACAAAGCAGATTCTTAAAAACAATAAGTTATGATAAGCTTAATGACAGGAAGTGACATACGTCATCACACGTGACCGAAAGCCATGTGTAATGACGGATGCCGTAGAGTAATTTATAAAAGCCACCGTTGCATCATGAATATTTAAATATTTATAATTTTCTTTCTTGTCGGATTTACCTTAATTTTTTTTTTAATCTGTTTGTCTGATTATTCTGCTTTTAATCGAAGCAGTTTTCTGGCGCAGACCATGAACGCCATGGCACTCTTTTTCGAATTTTCAGACATCAAATGTGAAAAAGTCTATAATCGTTAGATTAATATAAACCAAATTTGTAATGCGTACTGTAGAACATGAGTCAGATGCACCTTTTAGCTTGTTAACATCAATTTCTGAAAGTGTGCCATTTTACGTTCTAACGTGCAAGTGAATGTTGAAAAGAGGACGTAAAATGACAATACCCAATCACCTGAATTATGAAATAAAATAACGCAAAAAGGCGGCTTCACTTTTAGCCGAAGAGAATTGACCAGATTGTTACCCAAAGAGTGTCATAACATGCTGATGATGACGATGTTTTTGTTGAATCATTTATGATGGTCTAGGGGTACAAACTTCAAATCCATTGGGTGCCACTTGGGCACTCTTTGGGGAAAAAGCTATTGGCATTTTGATATTTTACGGAGGCAATACGGTGACATACGTATTTCGCCGCAACAGCTGCCGTCCTTCTAAACTCCTTTTTTTTAATAATTAAACTCTTCTATGATATAAAAAGTGCTTTACCAAATCTGATGTTGTTTTCAGTGTCACTGTAGAGTCTCCGTAATTTTTTTCGAAATCCACGAATGACAAAAACGAAACTGTCATCTTTTGATGAATATTAAACAATTTTTTTAAATAATTTCTCAAGAAAGATAAACAGGAGCAATTTGGCGATTTGTTAATGTAGGATCACATGAAGTCAACTGAAAGTCACATCATTTCCTTTTGAGATGAAATTAGCCATTAAAATTTATCTACCGAAGGAAGAAAAATAGCACATCGCATGAGTAAGCATTACAAATTAAAAAAAGCCATTTGATGTGAAAATTACAAAATACATTTTATAGTGTATATAGCTCTCACATGTTAACTGGCCAAAAGGAGAGTCTACCCCAAAATAATATTTCTTCAACAGGAGCAGAAAAATTAGACGAACAGAACAAACAAAAGTTTGTGGAATAATGGACAGCTATACGAAATTTATGAATATTTATATATTTAAACAAATTGGCAACTGATGACGTTATATGTGCACAACTGACCATTCATATTCATATCAATGTCATAAAATGTTACTTTTCCCCCAAAAAATATGATTCCCTCAAAACTTTAAACAGTAGGATATCTCTATGATGGATATGTAGATCCACTATATGCATGTTTGCATTTATACAGAATTTGCAACTTTCTGTAAAAAGTATGAGCTTTGCACCATAATATTTCATGAAAACTCTGGTTAGTTGTGCACCAATGATTTCATCACATGGGTAACATCTCTGGAAAGTTCCACTGATTTGGCAATTTGTTCACATTTTTAAAATTTATAACTTTTTGTGACTTTTCAGATTTTCTTCAAACTTTGTTTTGATTTACTGACCGATTTTGTCTGCTTCTGTTAGAAAAAAATTTATCATTTTGGGGTAGACTCTTCGTTAAAGGGGCCGCGAAATGTCTTGCCAAAGGAGAAGCTGAAAGAAGAGGGAGGGGATGGTTGGGGGTAGAGGGTATATTGATTTTTGTTCACGGCCCTTATACTTGCACGAAATATGCTGAAAAATGAGGTTTGGATTTTCCGAACTCTCTGAGGAAGCCCATATGATATTATTATAAAGCATTGAGTGAATTGTGTTAATTATGCAAAATCTCAAAATTGAAAGAAAAAATATATGAACACGTACAAGCTGATGAAATGTAAATTAACACAGTGTAAATCCCCGAGTCATATCATATTCCTTTAATATACATTCAGCCATTTAAATGTTAGCCCACCCGGCGCCAACTTTGCAAAGCAGTCGAGCCCCCCTCCCCCGGTCTTAAAATGTTGGGTGTGTGCGCAAGTATTGCGACAATGTAATGCCTATAATTTTGTATACAAACACGTATCGATGCCGATACAAAGCAAGGAGTAACGTTACACAAAACGATTGATAAAATGTTTCACTAAAAATAAAATCAATGAAATCATATTGGCGGATCAATAGGATGTCCTTTTAAATGCGGTTATTACAGATTCATTTGTGTTCGTCGTCACAATCCGTTTTCTCACTTTGTGTAAATACGGAATACGCCCCATGTTAAAATGTTGCCTTTCGTGATCTTAAGTTTTTATGTTCTAGTATCTAGCAACAAAACGTTATTACTTTAAAAAAAAATTAAAAAAAATGAGATATGAAACCATAAGGTCATATAACATATAGTTAAATTTAATTTTCGGTGTTAAATTTTACCAGATTTCTTCTAACATTTGAAAAAAGTATAATGGAAACTGAGAAGATACTTGGAGAATGATCACATAACTCCATCTTCCGTCTAACAAGTATGCATCACGAAACACCATTAGATAGAATCTCACCATATGCATCAAATGGACTATGCGTCGGCTTGAAAAAGTTTCAGGATGAATATTAAAAATCCGGGTTTTCGCGTCATCGAGGCTTAATCCAAAACTCTTTTCAGGTAAAAGGCTCTGAATCCAAAACTATTCTTTTTTCAAAAGGGCCTAAATACAAAAATCTTTTAATGCACAAGTGCCTAAATCCCAAACTCTCTTCTTGCAATGGAGCCTATCTACAGTCTCGAGAATCTAGATCTTGTATACTGATTGGCGAAAGTCAAACCCTCGCCAGAATAAAGGAATAATTAGATAGATAAATAAATAATTAAGAAAATCAAAACATCTGAAGTATCCTTTTAGTTGTCATTGTTGTTATCTGTATATAAAAACCCTCTTAAAAATAGAACAAAATTATTCTAAATGGAAGCCTACAATTCTGTTAAATAAGAATTAAAAGAATTGATTTATCAACGATTATCTACAGTGGACTTGGACTTTTTTGCATGCAAACTTTGAATATAGGCTTGCACCTTTCATGAAGAAAAGTGGGGTGCAGCTCCTTCCTCATCCCCACCCTCTCCCCGGTTCTGGGATCGCTCTTTTAGTCCTTATAAAAACAGTATTGTCATGTAGCTTTGCTCTTTGATATGCATTGATGGTGATATTTTATTTCTCCCAGGCAAGATTGGTAAATGGACAAATATTTTATAACGCCGAGTGATCATTCAAATTTGAATAAAATGATGTGTTGCCACTGACATATTCATGTGTAACAGTTACAACGTGACTCGCTACGTAAGTCTCGTTAAAGGGAAACCAACCCCTGGGGGTTCTCGTGCTCCCACTGAATGAAGAAAAGTCAGATGAACAAACTGTGAAAAATTGAGCAAAATCGGACAACCCGTTCAAAAGTTATGACTTTTCAAAGTCACAGAGATATGGCTATCCCTACCGCTCATGGGGATCCGTGCGATCGGCAAATTCGACGGAATCCGTGACGTCATGTCGGACAACTCCTCATTCACTCTGTATACAAATTTTCACATTTTCTCCTTTTTTTCGGAAAAGTCAACAAAATGCCAATTTTCGATTGGGGTATAGCATTTCTGTATTGATTCTGTATGTATTTTGAGAAGAATGATGTTGCAACCTTACTCTTAATTTTACATTGATCCATATGTACAAAGTGAATGAGAAGTTGTCCGACATGACGTCACAGATTCCATCGAATTTGCCGATCGCACGGATCCCCATCAGCGATAGGGATTGTCATATCTCAGTGACTTTGAAAATTCATAACTTTTGAACGGGTTGTCCGATTTTGCTCAAATTTTCACAGTTTGTTCATCTGATATTTCTTCATTCAATGAGAGCACGATAATTCCAGAGGCTGCTTCCCCTTTAAGTATCCAAACGCACCTGTTCAGACAAAGTTGGACACACTGATTTTGTAAAGATTGGACGGCCGCCTCAGATCGATATCGATTGTCTTGAAATATCGTTTTATATCGCCTGTTGTCTCTGGCGAGAAAAAAAAAACCCAGAAACATCTGATCTGATATTCTCTTCGACTTCGTTCATGATCCCACTGTTTTCCCCTTTTCCCCTGTTTTTCCCTTTTCCTCCGTTAACGTTGTATGGTATGACCTGATTCTAGTTTTGTACCAGCAATATTCTTCACGATTCCTTTTTCTATCATAAAAAATTATCAAATACAACTATTCACATTTCTTTCCTAAAAATGTTCTGTTCTTTATGATTTGTCATGAATAGAATATGAAGAGCGTTCCAATTATATTGTATTTCATTTTGTCATAATTACCTCTTACTATGGTAATTAATAGGAGATATAACACAGAAGCACCGTAATACTTGGTCAACTTCTGTTTTTCAAATAGATCTAGGGTAGCTATTAATTACAGATGCTAACAAATATAAGTATCTATTTTGAGAATAAATTTAGAGGAATCAATAAATAAATGAATCTTGCCATACTTTAGACTTACCAATGATTTTCGTAACATTACGAGGAAGTAAAAAATGAATATTCTTTACTTTACCATTGTTGGATTTATTATGTGACCATCGTGTGTTTTGTTCTTTTCTTGTAACATACTTAATGAAAAATAATAATAATAATAAAAATGACATCATAATTTACGAGAGTAAAATATTGTATTTTCCCACTTATAATTATAAGAAATATAAACAGGCTATACAGTCTATCAGTAAGGCACGTAAAAACAGAAAATATTTGTATGTATGCAACGATAATAGAATAAATTTGAGTATCCAAAATACTTTTTTGACTAAATCTTATTTTTAAAAATGGAAAATTACATTTAGGTAATGTCTCGCATACATATCTAGCTAGAAACCAGGTAAATTGGGCATTGGTAAAAATGACAATAAATCCCCTAGAGTGCCAAGATGGCACTCATCGGATATTGGATCAGTCCCCCCTGATCTATTATTTCCCCAAAAAATGTGATACATAGGATACATAACGCTCCGCTTCAACAGGAACAGGAACAATAACAGAACAAAAGTTTAAAAAAATGTGAACAATATGATAAAGTTATTAGTATTTATATATTTAGACAAATCGGCAACTGATGACGTCGTAGGTGCACAACTGACGATATATTACATTTTAATGTCATACAATGTTACTTTTTCCCTCAAAAAATGATTACCTCACAACATTTACCATAGGTTTTTTATGATACATATATAGATCCACCATTTGCATGTTTACATTAACTTCTTGTAAAAATGATGAATTTTGCACCATGTATACAATGGAAACTTTGGTTAGTTGTGCACCCATGGTGTCATCAAATGGCAAAATCTCTGGAAATTTCCACGGATTTGCTTATTTTTCTTCAAATCTTTAAAAATTCATCACCTTTTGTATTATTTGTCCGATTTTACTCAAACTTGACATTAAACTGGCGCTCGATAATGCACATTGTAGCATCAACCACTTGTGTTTCTTGTGATTTCGCTCTGATGAAAATAACAGGCAGCTAAACACTGCTAAAACACTAGGCAGCTGACTAGTACAAAAGTATTGTAGCATTCCGATATTCAATCCCTTCCCCCGTACATCTGCCAAATGTGCAAAATCTTTAGAAATATGAAATTATTTCATACTCGATATTCATTATTTATATATAATATTCATTTCTATTACTGATTTTCGCATTCGTTTGGTATTCCAAAATTCATTTGATTATTAACGTAAATGATAACGGACATTCAAATAATGTAATTCAACCATCACTTTCTATAGATTTATACCAGGTACGTCTTGTTGATGGATCTGGCGAGGCTGACGGCAGAGTGGAGGTCTCCATTAATAATGGACCATGGGGAACTATCTGTGATGAGTGGTGGGATGTACTGGACGCGAGGGTGGTCTGTCGAATGCTGGGGTATGACGGAGCCTTGGATGCACTAAGATCTGCCAGGTTTGGCGAGGGGTCAGGTCCAATTCATCTGCGCCGTGTCTCGTGTAATGGAGATTCAAGCAGCCTTGAAGAGTGCGGCCATTACAGGGTCGGGGATTACACCTCATGTGGTCATCAAAGAGACGCAGGCGCAGTGTGCTTTTCGGGGGGTATGATTTTGTTTTTACTAGCTGACAGTCACCAAAGGGTGCTATGACAAGAATCCATATTTGTTTTGTATACAATTCTAAAAAAAAAGTGCGTTATTTCTTAGAATTAACATGCATTTCAATACGATGCAACACTACCCTTTTCCTACCCTCATTCTCGTCAAAACAAATCTGACTAAATGTGTATAAATACCTACAACAAGTTGAAAACAATAGGCTTTTTATGCGATTCCAAAACAAAATTTACCTTGTTTTTGTGTAGTATGATGAAAGCGATTAAACAGTTTCTTTGTCGATTTTTTCGCAAAACTTAAAAATACATATTTTGATCATGATTGGTACAATCATTCGTTACTGAATGATACTTTAAATCTTACGGAAAATACACACCCCTTGTAGAAAAAGAAAGACAACTTATCTACAGGATCTAATCGTACAAAAATGTTTATAATGGAATGAATCACGGATTGAGCGAATAGACGAAATCATGAGGTTTATAGATGAGATGAAGGTGAAAGAAAAAAATCATTTTGATTTGATTTGATTTGATTTTATTCGTCATAATGCAAGAAAAATACATTGACAAGGATATCCCATGAAAGCCGAAGGCTTATTTCCAATGGGGTCCTTTAAGTACAAACAAACATTATTACAAGTAGAAGACAAAAACAAGTAAATAGACATCAAAGCAATAGGAATGATACACATAATATGCTTACTAGAACTTCCAATACACATGAGAACTTACTTACGGATGAAAAAAAAAACAAAAAAAAAAAACAACACCAAAATATATAACAAAATTAATGTACGTAGGAATCATGATTACTGGAGACCCATCACGGACTCAGTTTTTAGATATCTTTTAAGGACAGTTTTGAAGTGAAGAAAATTTTGTACCGATTTGACATAGGTTGGTAAGGAATTCCAAAACAGAATTGCATTGAAATAAAATGAATTTCCGATTTGGCCCGTGCGTTTTGGTAAAACAAATTTCAATTGGCTGTGTCTTGTATTGTATCCATGGACGTTTGACACACGACAAAAACCCTCAGTCAAATAGTGGTCTTCTTTAGAATAATATATATTATGAACGTGGTGCAACATTAACTGTTTTGTTCTTTTAGTAAAATGCATGAGACCTGCTTCTTGAAGTTCATTGACTCCAATGTGAGCCCTCGAATCTAAATCATTAATGAATCTTGCCATCTTATTTTGAATTATGTTTAGTTTTTTAATGTCACTTTTACATAGGCTACAGAACCAAGCACCATTAGAATAATCAAATAGGCACTGTATAAGTGCAAATACTAATATACGTCTTGAACTTTTATTTAGGCAACTTCTCTATCTATATAAGAATTTAAAGCGTGAATTGGCTTTTTTGGCAATGCTATCTACTAGATCTGTCCAAGAAAGGTCGCTCGACAAAGTCAATCCTAGATACTTTACTGATTCCTTTCTTTCAATTACTTGGTTGTTAATGGTAACGCAAAAATCACGTGAATGCTTTAATTTTCTTTTTGGACCAAACAAAATACTTTCAGTTTTCCCCAGGTGTAAACTCAATCTATTGTCACACATCC